>RJWJ010007008.1:0-59515 GCA_004363605.1 Indri indri | reverse complement strand
GGACTACAGGCATGCGCCACCATGCCCGGCTAATTTTTTCTATATATATTTTTAGCTGTCCAATTAATTTCTTTCTATTTTTGGTAGAGACGGGGTCTCGTTCTTGCTCAGGCTGGTCTCGAACTCCTGAGCTCAGAACTATCCGCCCGCCTCGGCCTCCCAGAGTGCTAGGATTACAGGCGTGAGCCACCGCGCCCGGTCCCCCGGAAACAGATGTTTGGTATGTGGATGGGATGAGGCCGACCTCTCCCTTCACCAAGATGCCCTTAATTGCCTGGGCATCTTTATGAATAAAAGCAATTTAGGGAGAAAAGTTCTTTTAAGGATTTCCTTTTTCTTGAATAAACTGCCATCTCTCTGTTCTTCAGTTTCTCAGCATAGCTGGATGTCATGTAATCTGCCCCTAAAAAGAAAAAAAAGTATGTAGATTATATAAATTCTGAGTCTCAAACTCATGGGTAAAACTCACACAGTATGTGCTTCTGTAGACCCAAGGAAGAAGCCCCGAATATCCTGGAGACTTTTATTTTTTAAATTAAATACCTGCCCTTATGTGGCCTCAAAATAAGTGGGTTCCAGAACTTCAACCCTAAGAGGTTATTATGGGAAATCCCAAAAGGAATATTGCTTCTTTTATAAATACGGTTCTCTCCTAACACCCCATTAAAATATGCCTTAGTCTACCGCTTACCCTAAGTGTATATTCCTTCCTCCCACGGATATTTATTTATGTATTTATTTTGAGACAGAGTCTTGCTTTGTTGCCCAGGCTAGAATGAGTGCTGTGGCGTCAGCCTAGCTCACAGCAACCTCAAATTCCTGGGCTCAAGTGATCCTCCTGCCTCAGCCTCCCAAGTAGCTGGGACTACAGGTGCAAGCCACCACGCCCGGCTAATTTTTTGTTTCAATTTTTAGTTGACTGGCTGATTTTTTTCTATTTTTAGTAGAGACAGAGGTCTCACTCTAGCTCAGGCTGGTCTTGAACTCCTGACCTCAAGCAATCCTCCCACCTCAGCCTCCCAGAGTGCTAGGATTACAGGCGTGAGCCACTGTGCCCAGCCCCTCCCACAGATATTTATTGAGTGAGGGCTGTGTGTTATCTATGTTTGCATTCTCCCAGAAGCAGCCCCTGAGACAAGGATTCCAATGCAGATAGATTGTTAGGGAGGTGAGTGAAAGATCAGTAGCAGTGCTAGAAGGGAGGGAACACAGCCAATCCAGGGAACACTACTAAACCAGCTTTCATACTGGGCACCTGGAGCTTAATCCCACTGGGAAACACTGGGAAACCCACTGCTAGATTATCCCACCTGAGGGTGAGGGAGCTGGGGCGTTTACACTCCCCAAAGGCACTGGCTGAGGCTAGTCCTGGGTGTGTGTTAGTTTCCTGGCATTTCTAGCTGCTGCGCTGTGTGGGCCTAGAAGCCTAGCTCAGTGATAGGGGAAATTCACCCTCAGGCACAAAGATGCAGACTGACAAGTCCAAAGGGCAAGGGTGGTCTCTGGGGTAGCCTCCACTGCCAGTGTGGGGTCTGAGAGGGACAGAGTGGAAGTCTAAGATGAGGTCCCTGCCTTTGACAATACAGACATCACAGAATGCTTCTTGGAAACTGAAAGTGGGCATCTTTCACATAACTTTCAAGAGGAGGGGACGGGAGGGGGAACCTCGCCGATGCCCCAGTGTATCGACATAAAGGTGAAGACAGCAGGGGCAGCTGCTGGTCTGGCATCTCGTGTGCCCTCTGGATCAACCACAGTGGCTGGGGGTGTGGTGTGGAGCAGTCAGGGCACGCCGGAGTCAGAGTGCCTTGGTCACTTAGCAACGTCTTCCGTGGGTGGTGAGGGGCAGGGGAGTTGGTCCGTGGTCGTCTTGCTGCCATGAGGTGTCATTCTGGGATCGTGGTTAAGATTAGGAGTTTTGACATCAGAGCTGGATTTATTTCTTTCCCATTACATGCTAGCTATGTGACCTCGGGCAAATCGCTTAACCTCTCTGAGCCTTAGTTGCTTCATTTGAAAATAGGAATGAAAATACCTGCCTTAGTGTTGTGAGACTCAAATGCAATAATTACATGAAGCATTTAGCATAGCACCTGACACCTAGAAGCACCAATCTACTGCAAGAGTTTCATGGAGACACTGTCCTGGGTGGGGGCATAGACCGCACCTTATTGAAGGGTGAGCTTCCCAAAAGAAATGTGGCTTCAGTGGTTGACCAATAGGTAAAATTCAAACAAACCACAAAACAAATTATAGGGGTCTGGAGCAAGAGAGAAAGTAGGAGGAATGAAGTAAGAGCCCAAAAGTCCAGTATTCTGGGAGAGGACTTCGGACCAGATAGGAAAGGGCCCACTCATAGCCTTGAACCAAGAGGGAGTCTGTGCTTCAGATATAAATATAGAAAGCAGGTGGAGGGGATTATTAATGCTCCCACGAGCACAGAAGAGGTTCCGTATCAAATCACCTTGGATTAGAAGTTTTAAGGTGTCTTTCTCCCACCCAGGCTATATCAGTGAGGAATCCTTTATGACAATAAACAGAAAATGCAATGAAAACTGACTTAAAGACAAAGGGGTTGTGGTTGACTTATAAAGCCAACAGTCTAGGGTTGGCTGTGGCTTCAGGTATGGCTGGATCCAGGAGCTCACACTGTGCCATCAAAACGTATCTCTCTTTCTCCATATTTCACTTCTGCCTCCTCTGTATTAGTTTCATATTCAGGCAGGTTCTTGTCTCAGTAAGAAAAGATGGTCACTGACATCCTTACAGTTTTGTTTTTTGTTTCTTTTTTAAGAGATGAACTCTGGCTCTGTCACCCAGGCTGGAGTGCAATGGTGCCATCACTGCAGCCTCAAACTCCTGGGCTCAAGCGATCCTCTCTTCTCAGCCTCCCAAGTAGCTAGGACTACAGGCATTTGCCACCAAGCCCAGGTCATTTTTAAACTTTTTTTAAGTGATGGGGCCTTGCTATGTTACCAGACTGGTCTCAAGCTCCTGGCCTCAAGCGATCCTCCCACCCCAGCCCCCTGAGTCTAGTTTTGTGAAGAAGAGAGTTACTCCCATGTCCCTATCCAGCGTCTATATCAATCCCAAGAAGGTCTCTGTCCTGGCAGGGGTCATATGCTCGTCAGGACTAATCACAGTGGCCAAGGAAATGCATGCAGCATTTGATGGCTACGCAAGACTAGAGCGTGGCAAAGAGGTGAGGGGCGGGGACAGGAGCAACCCTACACAACGCATTTACCGAGTGTTACAGAATCTATGCAGAATCTATGTAGAATATAGAGCAATTCCCTTAAGAGGTGCCAAGTAGACAGAGACTTGTCCATTGCCCTCCAAATGAAGAATAATTCCTTTTTAAAAGGCTCTGACCAAGGGTGGGTGCAGCTTGCATGGCAGGAGTTGATCTTGATTGGGACTGACTACTTGCTTAGGTCCAGGACCACCGACCTTTGGCCAATGCTGGGAGTCTATTAACTGAAGATAAACAGTGATTTGTAATCATGGGTCCATGAGTTGTTTGGGAGCAGTCACCACTGTTTAATACTAATTGGGCTTATGATTTGCACCTGGTTTTGGTGGTGCCCAGGGTGTAGGTTGCAACCTTTAGTCACATAGCTAGGATGTGCCCCTGTGGTCCGCTCACTGTAAGAGACTTCCGGCGTGAGTAGCCTTTGGTTTTCCTGGTACCAAGGTGCTTCATACACACGTGGGTATGTGTGGTTTGAGCCCCGGGAACGAAGCACTCCTGCGTGAGCTCCGTGAACATCCACCACGGACACAGGAAGACAAGGTCAGGCATGGAACTGCCTTTGTGTGGGCTGGCGCGGTGAGCGCCTCCGGGGGTCTCTGTCTCCCGGTCTTCATGCCCTCCTCTGGAGTGTGTTGAAACGATTGACTCTAATGAATAAAATACGGCAAAAGTGACGGATATCACTTCCGAGAGGAAGTTACAAAAGGACACTTCGGAGGAGGGAGGGAAGGAGTGGGTAGGCGGAGCGCAGGGGTTTTGAGGGCTGCGAAACTGCTCTGTGTGACAGACACCACGATGGTAGATACGTGCTGTTGGACACTTGTCCAAACCCACGGAACGCGCAACACCAAGGGTGAATCCTGATGTCAACTATGGACTTCAGTTAATAACCGCGTATCAATGTCGACTCATCGACTGTGACAAGTGTACCACACTAGCACAATATGTCAATAATAGGGGAAACTGAGGGGCGATGAGGGGGCATATGGGAAATCTTTGTATCTAAAACTGCCCTTAAAAACAATCTATTAGTCGGGGCGAGGTGGCTCATGCCTGTAATCCTAGCACTCTAGGAGGCTGAGGTGGGAGGATCGCTTGACGTCAGGAGTTCCAGGCCAGCCTGAGCAAGAGCGAGACCCCATCTCTACTAAAAATAGAAAAAAACCCACAAAAGCACAACAGTCCCCATTTATCTGGCACCTCCTCTGCCCAGGCGCGGTGTTAGTCACTTAACATGTATGATTTCATTTCAGCTTCGCAATCATCTTTCAGGTGTGGGGACTGGCAGGCGCGGTGGTCTCTGCCTCAGCCTCTCAGGGTAGTTGACCAGATCCAGAAGGAAGCGGGAGCCCTTGGGACAACCCTGCGGCTCCCCAGAGAGGGTGGCGGTGTCCCTGCAGGCTCCTGGTTACAGGCTATACTCTTCCTGCTCTTCTCCTCTTCCCCCTTCTCTCCCTCCTCCTCCTCCTCCCCTTCCTCCTGCTCCTCTTGCTTCCTGCTCCCTCTCTGCCTTCTCCTCCTGATCTCTCTACCCCCAGCTCCCTGGCAGTCCAGGCCGTCAATGTCCAGGATGCTGGGGGTGTCCTCTGGGATGCAATGTGTCCTTTGCCTCCAGGGACCAGGAACCCCCTGCTTGGAACCTGGAATCGAGGGCAGTGGGAGCTCCGGGGCTCTGACATCCTTCGCAGGAGCGTCACTGAGCCCAGGTGGTGGCAGCAGCACTTGGGAGGAGGAAGGGTAAGAGACGAGGCTGAGAAGCCTCGCCCCGGGATCCTCTTAGCATGTTTGAAGCGTGCTGACCTTTCAGCGGGGTTTCACAAAGTACTGAAAAAGGAGCATCCCCCCCTCCATTAAAAAACAAAAAATGTACACAGTGTAAAACAAAACGAGACAAAAATGTCAAAGATCCATGTTTGCAGCATGTAACCCCCAGTCCTTCTTCAATGCCGATGTGTCCTTTGTCTCGGGTTTTGCGGTGTGAGTGGGTTGCAAGTGCTTTATCTGCTGTACTGAGTCAGGTCCCTGGATTTGCATCTTCCAAAAATGTGTCTTCTGTTCTATCCGCTCCCATTCTTGTCATCCTCCAGCACTGATTCTCTTTAAAGAACGGAACCTTAGGTTAAAGAAGCTTTAGGGTTTTTTTTAAAGTTGTATTGAAATGTAGTTGACATACCATACAATTCACCCATTTAGAGTGTGTAGTTCAATGATTTTTACTATATCACAGAGTTGTACATTCATCACCAAAGTCAGTTTTACAACATTTTCATGACTTGTAAAAGAAACCCTGTACCCTGTAGCTATCACTCCTTCCGCCCCCCTCATTCCCCAGCCCTGAGCAGTCACGAATCCACTCTCCGTCCCTGTCGATTCCCTGTTCTGAACATTCCATAACAATGGATTCGCATGTGGTCCTTTGCTTCCGGCTTCTCTCGCTTAGCGTGATGTTTTCAGGTCCCTCCCCGTGCAGCGCGTGTCAACAGGTCATCGCTCTTATGGCTGAGCAGCACCATGTTGTGTGGACATAGCGCACGTTGTTCATCCGTCAGCAGTTGGTGGGTGTGTGGGTTGTTTCCAACTTTTGGCTATTACGAGTAAGGCTGCCATGAACCTTTGCGTGCCAGCTCCTGTGTGGACATATGTTTCCATGTCTCTCGGGCATATACCTAGGAGGGGAATAGCTGGCTCACAGGCCAAGCCCACTGAATGATTCGAGGAACTGCCATAGTGTTTTCCAAAACAGCCATTTTACATTCCCGCCAGCAGCGCGTGAGGTTTACAGCTTCTCCACACTCTCTGGAACACTTATCTGACTTTCTCATTCTACCCATCCTAGAGGACGTGGCGTGGTGTCTCACAGTGCTTTTGATTTCTGCTAATATTTCCCTGATGATCAATGATGTTGAGCATATTTTCACATAATCCCTTCGTTTTAATGGCATGTGGGGAAGGAGAGGCGATGAATGAGTATGTGTGATCTATTGTGTTAAACTGGAAACACGGGAACTCATTTTAAAGGTGTGACAGAAAAAATTGTTTTCCTCTAAACGTTGGAAAACATTTATTTGGCAATCTTACGTATTTATCAACATGGCAAGTTTTCTACTTCTGTATGACTTCCTGCTGTGCTTACTGTGGAGTTAAGGTCACAACGTTGTGCTGAGTCTGTGCTGTGCAGACCGCTGCTTGCAGGGAGCGGGGGAGGGAGGGAGCAGGCGGTTCCTCGGGGCTGACTACAAGGCAGAGCAGAGCCGATGCCACAGCCAGTAACGCTCCGTGTGTGCCAGTCACCGAGGCTGCGTCCGTGTGTTGTGGGTCAGTGTGGTAAATACCGAAGGAATCTGGGAGCATCGACATAGGGCACGTAGCAGGTCTTCAAAGAGACAGACGGAAGGTGTCTGACGACTTTTACACTTTAATCATTGTGCAAAAGATGGGTTCACATGTATGGTAACTGTGAAGGCTGCGTGGTGGGTACATGGGGAGTTACACTGTTCCCTCTGCTCTTGTGTGTGTTTAAACATGTCTGTAGTAAAAAGCTTTCAAAAATAAAAGATGTGGAGTGCCTCCTGAGGAGGGGGCGGGGCAATAAGGGCAGCCGGCAGGGGTGGGCCAGCCCATCAAGACTATATTTGATCTACATTTCAGGAAGTGAAACAAGGACCAATTGAGGGCGCATGCTGGGAGAATGGAGGGATGAGGTCAAAGGTGGAGTGTCAAGCTGTGCTGTTACACAGGTCAGCCGGGCTCCTGATGAGCACTTTCAGGAGTGGCAGTAACTGAGCTGGAATGGGGGTAAAGGACGCTAAGCTGGGAAGGTGGAGGAACTGAGAGGCCAGGTTATTGGCTGATCTGTCCACGAGGATGTCGGGGTCTCCACTGATTCTCCACCTCTACAATCACTCCCCCTGCACCCATCCCACCTTTCATCCTTCCCAGGGCCTGCTGAGACTCTGCATTCTTTCAGCAACCCTGAGCTTCAGACACTGAGGCTCAAAGGCATAGCTCTGGACAAGATGCAGACGTAGAGTAAGGGGGCCGTAGTGGACATCTGTTGTTTGTTTGTGTTTCGACACCCAGCATTGACAAATTTTTTTTCTGGAGAAGCTATCTCAAGTGTCATGCAGGAAACTCACCCCATTTTTGAGTCCAGTCCCTGCGTGTCCCAGTGGAATCACCTTGTCTCCAGATATCTATTTTAAGGGTGCCCAGTCATGGCCTAAGGAGCATTCTGTAAAGGTCCATGGTGAGCCCTCAAATATCTGTAACCCTGTGCACAGTCCAGGGCTTACCTGTGGAGCATGAGCTGCAGGTGTTCTGGGGGATAGCTACCGTGGCTCCCCCAAGCCCATGAAGATCAAACGTGGCCCCTCCATCCTGATGGGTGACCTGTGCACACTAGGGGCAAGATCTTGCAAGACGTCATCAAGCATAGACGGAAGGAAGGCACTGAGGTCACCTTCCCTACGGGGGCAGCTGTTGAACCTGACAACAGCCCTGCAGATGTTGCTTTAGTACCCAGAGAACAGCCCCTGTATACTTCTGCCAAATGGCATCAGTAAACTGTGCAGCGCCCTGATCAGCCTCAAGGAAGTGGTGCCTGGACCAGACTGGGAAGGAGGGAGCAGGACAGGGGCACGACAAGGGCAGAAACACCTTTGCTCCATTGCCAACGACATTCTTCCCCATCTTCATTTTCTTTATCTTACGTTTCCACTTACTATAAGGCAAGTTTCCTTATATCAGCTTTATTTTACCCCGGAGGTAAGTGGCTGCCTGGGCGACATTGCTGCCACTGACAACTGGGTGATCTTTTTGATCTGCAAATGTCATCAATCCCGGCAAACTGAAGAAATGTCCAGGGAGGGAACCACTTCCCAAGGTGACTTTGCAGCAAGGACACCGCACTGTCAAGGTCCAAGTGTGCTTCCCCAGCACCTGAGCCAGCCCCACGGGACGGGTTCTTAGGCAGCGTCTGCCCTGTTCCTCAGACCTCCCCCAACCAGCCCAGTATCCACTGCAGCAGTGACACCTCCCACCCCACCCCACCCCCGCCCCCCCCACCTGTGTGATCCTCTGGTCACTGACAGCTTTTCCTTAGAAATGATTCAGCCACTCTGTTCTGAAATATGTACCGATCTTTGACCCTGGCTTCTGCTATGGAAGACCCGTCGTCTTTACTGCTCTAAAGGCCGTGAAGCAGCCAGTGAGGGGGAAGGTGTGGGCTGCAGCATAATGTCACGAGGCAAAGCTCCGAGGACGGGAGCAGAGCCCATCTTCCCCAACTTCATCGGGCGGGGAACGGGTGTGGGGACTCATGGCACCCCTTCCTCCACAAGAGCTCTAGGGCTCCCTGTCCCCCTTTTCCCACAGGGGTGACGCAGGGAGGGGATGATGCAGGCTGGGAGCTGATTTTGTTGTGCTGACTTTTTCTCTGGGAAAAGCTTTAGAGCCTCTTCTAGGGGGCTTGGAGATCCCACCTTCTAAATTCGTTCTTCCCAGATGATCTTTTGTGCCATTCTCCAGGCTTCGTTCCTCATCCTTCCTCGCATCCTTAAGTGGAGGCATTTCTGGGCATCTCTCTCGGAAGTTTCCACATTGGCTCAATACAGAATACTCTAGTTCTTTTCTGCCATGACCTTGAAAGAAAGAAACCCAGGAGAGGGTACGATGGCACTTGGATGCAGCTGTCTCAGGAGTTTCTCTCCGAGGACTTAGCAGTGATGGAGACGCACGGACGTGGCAGGTGTTGGAGGAGCCCCGCCGCTGTGGGATGAGCCTCGGTTGACGGCGGAGTCCGATTTTCTTCTGAAGCTCGCTGCTGAGAGAAAAATCTCCGGGAAGGACAGACATTGGAACGTAGACCTTGGAGGACTGGCTGAGCCATGTGAGGCTGGGAACTGCATGGCAAAAGTGTTCCTGAAGTTTTTTGATCTCAGGGGATAAATCTCGCAGCATTTCCTGGTCTTTCTGTGGCAGGTTCCATTGCAGAGGGTGAATGTCGGATGGCATAAGACACCGTGCCTCATTGTGGGGTTTATGCAAATTCTCCCAACATGGCCTAATCGGGCATAGAGGACCAGGTGGTAGGATCGGGAGTGGGGATTGACATTGGGCCTGAGGCCGGACCCGGGTGAGGGTCAGGGACTGAGACTGGGGCAGGGTTTGAGGCAAGAAATGCCCCCTCTTTTTAACTGGTCTCTCCAAGAGAGCCAGAAGGTCCGAGCTTGGCAGGGAGAGGTAACCAGAGACCACAAGGTTGGCCGCAGCGTCTCCCGCAAATGAGACCTCAGAAGAGTGGAGGGCAAGAAGCTCTTGCCTGAAATCCTGTGGTGCAGAGTCAGAGGGGAACAAGTCCTGGGCACGAGGCTGCCACCAGGAGGATTCTGACATTGCCAGGATTGAAGTGTCAGTGCCTCTGATCACTGGGATACGAATGGACAATTCATGAGTGCTACCTGGAGAGAACATCTCCAGAGCAAGCTTCAGTAAGGTGGGAGCCGCGTTAGATGGAGTCAGAGCTAAAGTGTCGTCAGGCGGTGGTGAAGCAGACAGGGCTGGTGGTGTGTGATGACGAGCACGGGCATCAGTGGGGTGCGTGGCCGGGGATGAATGGGGAAAGGGGTCGATGTCTTGGGAAAGGCTGGAGTCAAATAACATGATGGTGGTCCGAGAGAAATTGGCCTCTGGTTGGAGAAGAGGATGCGCTCGTGGAGTGTAACGTGGGGTACGGGGAGAGGCAAGTGGCTGGGGTGCAGAAGGGTCAGGCGGAGGGGCTGGAGTCAGGTGTCCTGGAGGGCTTGCTGAGAGCGAGGTCATGCTGGAAGCAAAGGGGCCACAGAGGGAGCAGCGTCATGGAGGGATTCCTGGGACAGGGATCGTTTGGCTTCAGGCGTTGTTCTTCGGCACAGCTCACAGAGTGGGTGTGGGTGTGCCGGATGATGAAGGTGGAATACAATATCACGCTGTTCCAGGGGGCTACAGAAGACAGGAGGTACAAAGCTGCAGCCAGGACCAGAGCAAGGGAAAGGGGGTCTAGCAGGGGTGGGGCCCCTGAAGCCTGCTGCCCCCTCCCCTGAGATCACAATCCACTCTCTAGTTTCCCCCAAGCCCTTCAATGACATACCCGTTCCCATGGCAACCCCCTCCCGTGACTATGGCAGGGGGCGCTGAATCCCTGAAATGCACAGAACATGCTTCCTACAGGGACCCGGAGAGAAGGGGAAAGATTCATCACCTTTTCATCAAAGAAAGCGGCTTCCTTATCTCTGCGACCTCTCTCGGGGTCATTCTCCGAGCTGGGAACCCAGGAGAGAAGGTGATACGTGAGGAAGGCAGAAGCGGAGGGATCACGCAGGACTCCCTTTACGGGAGACCCTTGGCGTGTTAAACTCCGGCAGCCCCCAAAATCAGCAGACGTGGTCAAACGGTCAACAATAACGCAAACAAGGGTCAGGCGTGTATGTGGTTTCCTCTAGAAAGCACTTTCCACCCATCAGCCCACATGACACTCAAAAGCACCAGGTGAAGCTCCGAAGTCAGTGGTTTCCTCAGAGTAACCTGAGCACCCAGGAAGTCAGGGCTCTTATACAAAGTCAGGGGACGGGAGTGCTGACTCCAGACCCACCGGTAGTCCTTCCTGGACATCTCCCATGGCCACCTACTGGGGAGCACCCATGGCCCAGGTCCATCACTGCTTCATGGCCACAGGTGGGCAGAGCTGGACTCTGAGCAGTGTCTCAGGTGCGACTGCCTTCCTGTGAGCCTCCTCTGAGGGCTCTGCTGGCCAGAGAGACTGTGCCCAGCACCTGACAGTCTCCGAGATCATGGACCTGGGGCCCCATGGAAGGAACAGGAAGGCTCCCCTTGGAGAGCTAAGGTCACACGACAGAACCTTACCTCTCAGGGTCCCACCCTTCCTCCTCCTCTTCGCTCTGCCCTGGCGCTGGGAACAAAAAGAAAAGAGTGAGGGGCTGGGACTCGCCTCCCTCCCTCCTCTTCCCTAAGAAGCTGTCCATTCTCCAAGGATAGCCTCTCTATTTTCATGAAGAGAAATGTGTTTCTTTTACCTATTTTTAAAAGCGATACATGAATTCCAATGTTTCCTTCTTTGAGAAACTCAAAGGAGGATTTTGTCTGTGAAATCCCCACTTGGTGTTCTCACAAGTGATGTGCTCGAGGAGGGCACACATCAGAAGGCAACAGTCACTTCTGCTCCCTCAGGACACTGTATCCTGGGGACAGAGTGTGGATGCTCTCGACAGTGCTCTCCTGATCAGCCCAACATGAGGAAAGTTTTGGTCAAGTGACACCTGACATGGGAAAGTGGCGATCAAGTGTCAGGAGAGGCTGGTCCATGAGAACCCGCGCTGTGTGCATGGGCCAATCCAGAAGCACGAAGTCGCTGTGTTTGGGGGTTTCGCTGGATCCTCCACCACACCCTGGCAGGTAGCCTGTGAGCCTGAGGTGGAAACCTTCGTCCTCCCGAGCCCCTAGCCCTGCCCAGCCTCTTCCCCGGGAAAAGTGATGTCCTGTCACTCTCCAAGCCACCCAAACTAGGGTAGAAATGTGGGGTAGGGATGGGAGCCAACAGCAAAGGATCTCTCTGGGGTGCCCCTTACCTTTCGGAAGGTTTTATGTCTCCACATAGTTGTTACCAGTTGTTTTAGGAAAATGAAGCAAATACATGTGTGTAACATCCCCAGAGCCCTCAGGAAGGTGGGGCCGGGGATTGTCTTCCATAAAGTTGAGCCGTGGCTGCGCCGTGGCTCAGTGTCATTGAGAAAATAAGCAGTGTTTTCCATCATGGGAACAGTAGGGCTGCCTGAAGCAACTGAGTGCTGAGGGGGCCCGGGCTTGCCTACAGCCTCAGACCCGCATCACCAAGGACAGGAGAGTCACAAAAGGGACCTGAGGGTGGGGCAGGTGACAACAGGAGGAGGGTTGGCCACAGCCCCTCCCCCACTACCTGCCCAGCAGATCCCCCCTGCCCTCCTGGCCCTCTGGGTCCCTCTGCCCTCCCTCCCATCCCATTTTCCAACTCCGCCCTTTCTTCCTAGCATACGTTTGCCTCAGTGAAATGTTCTGTTCATTTCATGTGCAGTCTAGATATGAGCTGACCCGCCTTTACTTGGAAGAGCCCTTGACTTGGACCTTGGAAGTCTGAAATACTACCTGGGATTTCCACTTGTACCCAGAGATTCGTACTCTCATGATCACATGTAAATCCATAGTATCTACAGAATGGTGTTTTGCCTAACTCTAACTGAGATGGAAAACCTAACATTGTTTTACACTTATTTAATTTTATGAATGTTGACTAGCAAACGTTTTGTTATAAAGTCAACCTTTACTGTTTTCAATCAGAGGGCTGACTCAAGTAACTAAAGCTAATAATTCATCATTCAACATCCACAAAACTAAAATAAATGTAAAATAAATATATATAATTAAAACATCAAGTGGTTTGGGGGTAAATTGATAGCACTTATTTTTCTGAAGTTACTGAAGCTTGAACTGTTCAACGACTTTTGGGATGTGCTGTACACACACACACAGACACACACACTATTTGACAAATCAGTCAGTATATTCAAATCCAGGAATCAATAGTTTCGTCTTTTATTTCAATCTTCTATTCATTATATTGACCACCGTTTTTCTAACAGTTCCTAAAATACAGATAGTCCCAGTCTTCTACATCAGTTTCACAACAGCTGTGTGACTCCCCAGACCCAGGCCCAGGTCACCGTGTGATAAGCTATTGACTCCCTCAGTCCTTGGTGGCAGGGTAGGACCTAGGAGTGTCACCGCGTTAGGGCAGAATCTAGTCTGGAGCAGCCTCACCTGATTATCCCATGATCCCATGGGCCATGCGAATGTGACCTTTTCCTAAGAATGCCTTGGCGCGCACGCACACACACACACACACACACACACACACGAAGCTTGAGAAGGTCTGCTCTATGTAATCACCCTTGCAAATGTCCAGACAGCAACTAATATTCACACTTAATAAAGTCTCTTCTTGCCAGGTTTGAATAATCGTCACATTCCCCCACCCCTTTTCCTACACCTTCTTTTCTAAAGTCTTTATCAGCTGACAGCTGTCCTCTGAACTGTCTCCTAACTTCTCATGTCTGTCTTAAACTGTGCCACCTGTTACTTGGCACCCAGGGACCAACACTGTAACTTGATCTCTTTTGAAGGGGTGAGACTGCCTTCCAGCCTGGCCACATCTCCTTTCGGTTCTGCAGGAGCAGGTAACCTGCCTTGAGGAGAAAATCTGCCAAGAGGTGCCACTTCCTCTCCTCTTTAATATGCATCCTCAGTCATTTTTTCATTTAATACATATTTACTTCTGGAAAGTAAGAGTGACACACATCTGTTAAGTTGGGGGCTCTGCCCTTGACCTCATGATGCAGTTGGCATGAAGTCCTGCCTAGTTCAAGAGCTGCACAACTGCAGAGAAGAGGTTTCCCCACCCCCAGCATTTGTAACTGCCAAGTGATCTCTGCAACACACCAGATACTGAGGGGCGTAACTGCTCAGACACATCATGCTCCTTAGCAAGGTGGTCCTGAACGTCTGCCCTCCCCAGTTTTCTGGTATGAATTAATGATTCTTTGGGAAGGTGGTCGAAGAGCAGCTTTTCTCTTTTCAAATAGGGTTCCTTGGCTCGATATCCTTGCAAGCATATGTGTGCCTAGAGTTGAAACCTACAAGAAGTTTCAATAGAAAAGGCTTTTCCCCAAATGCTGATAAGATTCCTTTTCTGAACGTGGTAGAAGCTCCTTCAAAATTGAAAGGAACAAGAGATGAAAGGTACAACATTTAGTCTTTTTGTACCAGTGGCAATAAACTGCACTGACACTGAGTGGCAGAGCTTCATAGCACTCATCCTTTCTACACTAGCATCCACTGTAAATAACAAATTTCCTTGTCTAATTTATAAAGAATTTTTCTTCCACCCTTCTCAGTGGATTCGTATAACCACCTTGTGAGGTAAGCAGAGCAGGTATTATTGTACCCATTTTATCAATGAATAAAGCCAGTCACAGCAATAGATATTCTGTATTTGTGCGCTTCCTGTTAGCAGTTAGTTGTATATGGTTAGGTTTAAAGAATTCACCCTCCCCAAACTTCCATCCAAACCTCCTATAAAACCCACCCCTCTCCCCTTCCTAGGGGTGTATTAGGCAGTAGCCTTGCCAGACCCCTAGGGAGATAATAGAATGAAATGCAGAAGGGGAACTTACTTTCCTCATCTCTCCGGATAAGAACAATGCTTAGCCCTCCCTTGTTCCCTGGGGAGATAAAGGAACAGAGTGCAAGAGGAGAACCAACTTTCCCTATTCCTCCTGGTTGTTTGAAAAGAGTTTATTTACTCCTCCCAGAAAAGCCCTCTATAAAACCCAAGGCTCTCCCCTTTTCTCTTGCTGAGGCCTTTTTCGGCCTCCGCCCATTTGCACCCAGATGCTCAAAATAAACAGCATTTTTACACACGAGGCCTCGTGTGTGTCTCTCAGCTCCGGACCTAACATATTGCAAGGCAAGAAAAAAATGTTTTTAAAACACCTAGTAGTCCTACCATCTGGAGAGAGCTAACCTCATCCGTTTGGTATCCATCCTTTTAGTCTTTTTCTATTAACGGATCGACCTACAGGAAAACAAAATTAATGGGATAGTAATACATATGTTGTCTTTTAACGGTCCTCTTAAAAATATGGCATGGGCATCTTCCAAGTCACTGTATTGACGTCCACATCATACTTTGTAATGCTTGCCTAGTATTCCATTTATTTAATCTCCTTTTTGTGGACATTTAGTTGGTTTCCCACACTTTGGCTGTTCTAAACAACTCTGCAATGAATATCCTTATATTACACATTTTAGTGTGATTTTCCAGGGCTTTGGATGAATTCTTGGGAATGAAATCACAGGCCAAAAGACAATTAAAGCAAAAAACACTCGTATGGCTTTTAACTCAAGCCAAGAACTATTCTAAGCACTTTACATATACCAACTCATTTAATCCTCCCCACACCTATGTGAGACGAGAACTCTTGTTATCCCATTTTACAGAGAATTGAAAGAACTTGCCCAAGGTCACACAGCTAGCAGATGGTGAGCTGGGATTCGAACCCAGGCACTCTGGCTGAGAGTCTGTGTGCCCTCGTTCCACTATGGGTTATTGCCAATTTTACTTTTCCCAAGAGCCAAATAGCAAATGAATTTGGAAAAAGATGTGGATCTTTGATTTTATGTTCCTTACATAGATACAGGTGGTGGTAAAGTCCTCTTAGAGCCTAGTGCCAGGAAAAAGTCCTGTTCTTTAGGACTCACTTCCTTATACCGATGTAAAGAAATTCACTGGGAGCGATTATTTTGGACTAAGATCCTATACCAGGCCCAACAGACCAGTGACCAAAATGGAGTCACTTGTGTTAGGTGCCACGGAATCAAACTGAACTTTAAAACGGGCCAGTTTTCCAAAACACAGGTGATCCATAGCAACCAACAGAAAGAATTTTGGTGTCTCAGTCACATAGATGTCCTCTCTCTTTTTTTTAAAGACAAGGTATCACTCTGTCACCACTGGGCCCCAGTAATTTTTTTTTTTTTTAAGAGAGGGTCTTGCTACGTTGCCTAGGTTGGTGTCCAACTCCTGGCCTCAAGCAATCCTCCTGCGTTGGCCTCCCAAAGCACTGGGATTACAGATGTGAGCCACTGCCTCTACAAAAAACAGAAAAATTAGCCGGATGTGGTGGGACATGCCTGTAGTCCCAGCTACTCGGGAGGCTGAGGCAGGAGGATCTCTTGAGGCCAAGAGTTTGAGGTTGTGGTGAGCTATGATGATGCCCCTGTATTCTAGCCTGGGCAACAGAGGGAGACTCTGTCTAAAGAAAAATAAAAATAAATAAAAATAAATTAATTTAAAAAGTAAAGAAAGAAAGTGGGTACAAAACTCATTTAAACTAATTTTTTAGGCCCTTGTTGCTTTGTAAGAATTCTTCCTAGGGAAGGTGGTGGGCTGGCAGTGGGAATCTCCTGTTAATTGCATTTGCTGGTTTAATTACCTAAACAAAAACCCAGGGCTTTTGGAGGAAAGGAATAGTTTGTAATTACCAGCAATTGCTTTGAAATACCCAAGACCCCTGCCTTGTCATTCTGACAAAGAAGCCAGCAAACATAAAGAACAGAAACCTCCCAGTTGAAATAACTCCTTCATGATCTGATGACTCGATTTAATGCCTACACTGTTGTGAAGTTGAAAATGGTATTTATGGTGCCATCAACTAAAAACAACAGGTTCCCTTACTTTGGTCCATTCTTCCCACCATTAAAAGCTGCAGTTCAAAAAACTAGCTGTCATTGATCTCTGGGGAGAATGTGAGTGATTTTTATTTTTGCTAATATGGATTTAAAATGAGCATGTTATCCATTGTGTGATAGAAACATTATCAAAGATACTTCTTTCAACTTTTTTTCCTTTTTAACAGAGCCTCACTATACTACCCAGGCTGGAGTGCAGTGGCTATTCACAGGCTAGATCACAGCTCACTGCAGCTGTGAACTTCTGGCCAAAAGGGATCTTCCCGCCTCAGCCTCCCCAGTAGCTGGGACTACAGGCACGAGCCACTGTGCTCAGCTAATTTGTTTATTTTTTGTAGAGAGGGGTCTCACTATATTGCCCAGGCTGGTCTTGAACTTCTGGTCTCAAGCTATCCTCCTGCCTCGGCCTGATAAGTAGCTGGGACTACAGGTGCGCATCACCGTGCCTGGCTCTCAACTTTTTATTATGGAAGATTTCAAATATATACAAAGTGAATACAGCATAATGCAACCTCATGTACCCATCACCCTGTTTCTAGTATTTTCAGCATTCTACCATTCTAGTTTTACCTGTATCTCCACCCACTCCCCACCCATCAATTGAATTGTTATCATTTTTAATGGTTCTCTTTTCTTTGAGGCAAAAATTACATTAGAATGCACAAATCTTGACCGGGCACCATGGCGCACACCTGTAGTCCCAGCTACTCGGGAGGCTGGGGCAAGAGGATCACTTGAGGCTAGGAGCCTGAGGTTGCTGTGAGCTATGATGACACCACTGCACTGTAGCCCAGACAATAGAGACCCTGTTCCCAAAAAAAAAAAAAAAAAAAAGACAAAAAAGCACAAATCTTACTGTGCAATTTGGACAAATTATATACCCATGTACCCACCCCCATCCCAATATCAAACATTTCCATCTCCATAGAAAGCTCCCTGATGACCCTTCCCAGTAACCAACCACCAACCACCACACTCACACCTAGGCAATCACTATTCAACTTAGATTCCTTTCACCTGTTCTAGAATGTCACAAATGGAATCATACAGTATTCGTCCTGTGGTGCCTGTCAGCATCATGTCTATTACATGCATCTGCAATGTTACACGTGTCAGTAATTCATTCCTTTTTATCACTAAGGAGTGTCTCATGATATGAATATACACTGCAGTTCGTCAGTTCTCCTGTTCATGGACAGACATTTTGGTTTCTTCAACATAAGAATATTATGAATAGAACTGCCATGAACATTCTTGTATATAAGCCTTTTGGTGGACCCATGTTTTCATTTCTTGTGGATAAGTATCAAGTTGCCTTTCATTGCAGTTTTAATTTGCATTTCCCCGATAGCTAATGATTTTGAACACTTTTTCATGTGCTTATTTCCACCCACATATGTTCCTGCGGAGTGTCCGTTAAGAGTCTGTTCGAGACTTCTGCCAATATTTTAATAGGGTAGTTTGTCTTTTTACGTTGGAGGAGTTCTTTATACATTCTGGGTACAAGTCCTTTGTCAGATGTCAATATTTTCTCCCAGTCTCTGGCTTACTTGTTCTTAACGGAGTCTTTAAAGAAGTTTTTTTTTTTTCTTTTGATGAAATAAGTTCATTAATATCTTTCTTTCATGGTTACTCCATTTGTATCCCGTTTAAGAACACTCTCAATTCTTAAAGATTTTCTCCTAGATTCTCTTCTAAACTTTTAATATTTTTTCCTTTACATTTAGGTCTATAATCTATCTGTAATTAATTTGTGCTTATAGTATGAGGAAGGGGTTGAGGCTTATGTTTTTCCTATATGGAAAACCAGTTGCTCCAGCACCATTTACTGAAAATACTTTCCTTTCCCCGTCAAATTGCTTTGGTGTTCTTGTCAAAATCAATTTACAATAGGTCTATTTCAGGACTCTTTAATCTGTTCCATTGACATATTTGTCTATCTTTATGACAAACTATACTATCTTGACAATTGTATTAATATCTTTAAAATAAGACAAAATCAGTTAGTGTCAGCCCTTCAGCTTTTTCTTTTTTGAGATTGTTTTGATTATTCTAGGCCTTTTGAATTTCCACATAAATTTTAGAATCAACTTTCAGTTTTTATTAAAAAACAAACTGGCTGGGTGTAGTGGCTCATGCCTATAATCATAGCAATTTGAGAGCCCTAGGTAGGAGAATTGCTTGAGGCCAGGAGTTCAAGACCAGCCTAAGCAAAATAGCAAGATCCCATCTTTATAAAAAATAGAAAAATTAGTTGGTCATGGTGGCACTCGCATGTAGTCCCAGCTACTCGGGAGGCTGAGGCAGGAGGATCCCTTGAGCCCAGGAGTCTGAGGTTGCTGTGAGCTAGGCTGATGCCACGGCACTCTAGCCTGGGCAACAGAGCAAGACTCTGTCTCAAAAAAAAAAAAAAAAATCCAAGCAAACAAAAAAACACCTTGTTGGATTATAACTAGGATAGCATTGAACCTATAGACCAATTTGGAGAGATCTGATATCTTAATAACATCTTCTATTCTCATTTATTTATATCTTCTTTAATTTCTCTCCCCAATGTTTTGTAGTGCTCAATGTAAAGACTTTGCATGTATTTTATTTATTCTTAAGTATTTTATGATTTGTGACACTGACACTATTTTTTTTTTTTTTTTGAGACAGAGTCTTGCTCTGTCACCCAGGCTAGAGTGCAGTGGCATCGTCATAGCTCACAGCAACCTCAAACTCCCGGGCTCAAGCGATCCTCCTGCCTCAGCCTCCCTAGTAGCTGGGACTACAGGTATGTGCCACCATGACCGGCTAATTTTTCTATTTTTTGTAAAGATGGAGTCTTGCTGTTGCTCAGGCTGGTCTCAAACTCCTGACCTCAAGTGATCCTCCCGCCTTGACCTCCCAAAGTGCTAGGATTATAGGTGTGAGCCACCCGCCGGCAGGTTGGAGAAATTGTAACATTATTAGTTTCAACATATTTTTGGCTCTTTAAACACACACACACACACAAACAGAAAACTATAGCTTTGTCCTTTTATGCTTTAAATATTTTTTCCCTCAAAACCTTGGAACTGCTGATTAGCCAATTCATTTTATGGAAAATTTACACGATTTAACCTAATTGGCAAAATTAGGCCTCATTGTTACCCCAATCAGCCAAATTAGACTCAATTTCTGTTAAAAAGAGAGTAACTTTTTAAAAAAAATTATAGAAATGCTATGCATTCCTGGGACATACTTACATCTGAGTCAAAACTCAAGGACAAATAGATAATGCCCAGAGCCTGGCCATGAATTTGATGCTTACATGAAATGAAGGGCCTTCACTTTCAATATTTCTTATTGACTCTCTCTTTGCTTTGCCCAAAGGGACTGATGGGGTGCAGGAAATGCTACCCCAAACATGGTACTTTTGCATGCTGAATCTTTTAAGCTGAAGGAAATCGAGAAAACAGCAGGAACAGGAACGTCTCTTCGACCTTCTCTCACCCCTTTCTCCCCTGAAGCAGGACACACAACCCAGCAAAGCCACTCTGACCTGCTCCTCCCCTTCTCCCCGGAAGACCCTCCTGTGACAGATGTCCTGCCCTACACCTGGAGGTAAGGAGCATCACACGGGGATGCCCAGGTACCCCCAGCCCACCATTTATTACTGTTAGATCATACCCTTTTGTCCTCCAATCATACTTCCGCATGACTGTCTGTAAAGATACATAGATCTTGCCTTTCTTTGGGTCTTCGTTTCTGAAAGCCCCTATGTCACATAAATCTTACATTAAATACATTTCTTTGCTTTTCTCTTACTAATCTGTCTTTTGTTACAGGGGTCTCAGCCATGAACCTTGCAGCAGGTTAGGAAAAGATATAACTTTTTCTTCCCTACAACAGTCTGAGATTGCAGAGTTGTGGGTATTGCATGAAAAGTGTCACACTCTCATTGCCTCACTCTGTGAGAGACGGAAGTGAGGACATCCCAACACAGGCCAACCTCGCTCCTGCTGCCATGCTCCATCCTTGACGGAATGACGTGTGGGATGCCCATGGACACCAAGACCACCAGTGGGCTCCTGGTGCCCAGACACCACTGTTTCTACCTGCCCCTTTGTCAAGTGACTACAGGATTTTTGAGCACAAAGCATGTACCACAATAAAATTCAGGATGGGCTAACGCACGGATTTCTTCTGTGACGTGGGAGGACAATTTGGAAGGGGAGATGGGAAAGGAGAAGCAGCTTGACACGGACACTCGCAGGTGCATTTTCAGGCGGATCAATCTTAGGAAAGAGTGCACACACATCGAACCTGGAAACAAATGGCCTTAAAACTGTCTGTGCCCAGGTACCTCTTAGAAAACCTCGTGCCTGCAGACTTACACTGTTAAATATAATCATGTCTTAACATTTCTCAGGATGAGGAGTTTTTTCTCATTTGGCTTAACCAAAAACAATTTAACTTTAAAAAAGAGAAGCATCTCACTTGACATCCTGCTGTGAAAAAGAAAAAAAGAAAAAGAGAAGCATCTGCAAGTTTTACTTTTTTTTCAAGATAATTTATTGTTAAATGAAGAAGTCACAAAGCAAAATGGACAGATGTCAAAGATAAACTTAAGACACAGTTTTTGTCAAACACTATTGTGGATTTCCTAAGGTTAGGAACAGGAAGAGTGTCAAATGAAAAGGCACTTACTCAAATTAAGTCTTTTTCAAAGGTTTGTGATTTTAAAGGAAAATGACTTTTCACTAAAAATACAAATCATCCTTATTACATGAAAGCCATAATTTAAAGACTAAGAAAAAAGCTTTTTAATTAACAAATAAACTGTATCTCCTGATACATTTAGGAATGTTTGTTTTAATCAGTGAGTTTTAAAAATCGCTGCTCCCACCTTGCAAACTAACATGAATCCACTATCAGCTGACACCATCTGAGCCGCACTAAAGTGTTCATTGATCTTCACATGCTTTCTTTTCTGCAACTTGTCAGCAAAGCAGGTTTGGAGAAAAAGATCAGAAAGAACTACGATTGGTTCCCTAGTGAATAATTTAACAAAATAAAACCTGCTTTTCCATTTGCATTACACATTCACAATTGCTCGCTTCTACTTACTTTACTGACGTATTTCAGATTCTCTCCACACCTGGAAAGACTTGCCTGAACTGAACACAATCCCCTTAACACAAAAATATCTCCTAAAGATATCTCAAAACCCTGCTGTGTTCAAAGGCCATGTTCTGGTCTCTGCCCACAACGCTGTCCTGAGCTCTTCCAAATGCCTCCACTGGGGCAGACAAAAGCCTTGGGAATTCTCTTAGCAATTTAAAAATTATGTTTACCACTTAAATGACAAAATCAGATATAAAAATCCATTTGTGTTAATAAATGCTGCATAATTTGCTCTTCCAAATGCAGGAAGCATTTGTGGCTCTGTATATGACTGCGGAGACTAAAGGGTCCCATAGCGACCCCCTTGTTGGGTCCCTGCCCAGCTTCACCCTGGCAAACTCTGGACCACGAAGCAGACTGCAGGCTCCGTCCATGGGGTGCGTCTGTGGGATGTGTCCCACCAGTTAGGAGCAGGACAGACTAAACGTTGTTGTCCGAAGTGGACACCAGACAACGTGTGGCTCTAGAGGCCTCCAAGACTGTAACTGAGGGCTATTATCATGGCACCTGCTTTCATGCTAACAAAAGTCTGTGCTGTGGCTCCAGGGCACCCATGGAGCTATCAATTCTGCTTTGGGGACAGATGGAAGCCACCTCCAGATACAGCGGGAGCTTACAATGCTCTGTAACCCTCGAGCACTTGACATCATTTGGATGTATTCAAAGGAAATATCTACGGTTTGTTCTTTCCAATATTGGAAGAACAAAACCCCATCTGCCACTTTCTTTACTCAGACACTGCAGGGACTGGCAGGAGGTTCTGAGAAGAAAGGGCTGGGCAGGGCGGGCGGTGGGAGGCAGGCTCGGGGGGCCGCTGGCCCACAGCTGCTGCTAGGCGGTTCAGCTGAATTCACACGGTTTCTTTGGGGGCACATCTTCAGTTCACACCCAACGCCATGACTGTCACTTCCACTCACACTGTGGTATGAAAGAAGTGCGTGCCATCACTACAGCGGCCCGGTTTTGGAGTCTGAACTGTGACATCGTTCCCTCTTCTGAATCCACCTTAGCTTAACTGGGGGAGGGGCGCGGACTTCCCTGCTTTTTGGATCGGCCGTGCGACTCTGACACCATCGAAATCCCAGGAATGAGTCAATCCGGGCACCCCTCCTGATGAACCAGATCCCCAGAAACATCTCCAGCTGCCAGGTCTCCGTCAGGGCGACTGCTTCCCGTCCCGAGTGGAAACCCCCTCACGGAGGCCCAAGAAGTGTTTTTCCAAAGCATTCTTTTAAAATGCCCTTTGTCTCAACAGGGCCCCCCCCCCGCCCCGCTACATTTTCCCTTATGCAAAGAAGGGAAAGTACTTAGAAACCCTAAAATGCTTATCAGGAGAGTTCCACAAACCTGTGCTTGGAACCCCGACCAACGCCACAGCGCCAACACGCGGCCACCCACTGACCTGACGTTCCTGAAGCACTCGAAAACAGGGTTGACCTTTTTTTTTTTTTTTTTTTGTAAGGCATCGTATATTGTGGTTTGGGGTTTTTTGATATCATGAAAAAGATTTAGAGAATTTCAACAGATTCGGTTAACAGGAAATACAAATGGAAATAGAAGAGGGAATGGAACTCAGAACTCCAGATTGAACCCAGATGGGTGTCACAACTGACTGAGTTAGCACTGCTTTTGTGGCAGCGTAGACACCTGTGGCTGAAATCTCTTAAAACTCACTTTTTCCATCCCAGGGACTTTCCCTCACTCCTCCTCAGACAAACCGGCCCAGGGAAGAAGAGCTCTGCTCCCCTCCCTGTGTGTCACGCTGTTGCCGCTTCCTCTGTCCTGGTGCTCTTTGTATTTTCCCATCAAATCGAGACTGGGAAAACTATGCAGCAGCAAACCAGGAAATCGCCTCCTTTTAAAAACAACTTGAAAATTCAAAAACGAAGACCAAATATCTCAATAATTATGAAATGCAGTGATTTTTTTTTTCCTTCCCCAGGCTGGGCTTAGAGGTATCTCTAGGTTGGATGCCTCGGGGGCTGGAACGACACGCAAGGGCAATGTCGACCAGCCTGACCAGGGCGGTCTGGGGCCAGGGCAGCGGAAGAGCTGGTCCAAGCCCAGCCCAGCCTGCTCGAGTCAGCATTCGTCTGAGAGGTCCTCGGTGCCCAGGAACTCTGAAGCTTCGAGTTCCACGCTGGACAGAAACCTCCTCAGCGTCTTGCGGCAGTTGTAATCCAGGGTGGTGGTGTAGACGGTCTTGGGATACTTTGGGTAGACGATGGTGGTGCTGAGGAAGCGTGTGGGCTTGTGGCGTGGCTCGAAGCGCACCTCAGCCTTATAGTTGCGCCACGTGCAGTTGGGGATGCAGGTGACTGTCTGGCTGCAGGAGGCCACGGCCAGGCCCAGTGGCAGCTGCACGTCGTCGATGAAGTGCCGCTCTGAGTCGTACTTGACCAGGGAGGTATACCTGGGTGGGAGACAGAAGGCAGCCTGAAGCCATGACTCTGAGCTAGGGACACAGGGGTCCCCAGTGTGACCTTGACTCTCTTCGGGGATGCCAATGTTGCAACGTGGCTACTCCAGGAAGAAGCGTAGAATTTACAAAGCACTCACCGTGTGCCAGGTACTGTTCTAAGCGCTTTGCTTATGGGATCTAATTTAATGCTCCCCACAACCCTGAGAGAGGAAACCGAGGTGCAGAGATTACGGTCCCAGAGCCACCGAGACATGGAGCTGGCATCTAAATGCGGGGGAGCAGGATTGCAAAGTCTGCCCTGCACGCGCTGGTAGCCACTGCAGGCAGCAGCCCCCAGATGCTGTGAGACCTCAGTCAAGTTACTGAACTTCACCAAGCCTCAGTTTCCTCGTTCTGTGAAGGGTTCCCAATAATAAATGAGCAGAGTGTTAACACATAGCAAGTGCTGTCATGGTAATTGTGATATAATGAGGCCGAGTCTACTGCTCCACTAGGGGTGGGCAGTTTCTCTGACCTCTCAAGTGATCAATCGGTTCTCTAATGAGAGGATGAAGGAAGCCAGAAATCCTGAATGCTGGTTCTGAAAGCCTGGCTACACCACATACTTGTACTTGGTCCACCTTGACCTTTGGTTTGGAGACATCTCAAACCCAGGGACTCAGGGATCTGACCTTATCAATGTAAGCCAAATACAAGCCAGGCGTGGCGGCTCACGCCTGTAATCCTAGCACTCTGGGAGGCTGAGGCAGGAAGATCGCTTGAGCTCAGGAGCTCAAGAGTTTGAGACCAGCCTGAGCAAGAGTGAGACTCCATCTCTACCGAAAATAGAATTAGCTGGGTGTGGTGGCACGCGCCTGTATGTAGTCCCAGCTATTCCAGAGGCTGAGGCAGGAGGATCGCTTGAGCCCAGGAGTGTGAGGTTGCAGTGAGCTATGATGATGCCACGGCGCTCTAGCCTGGGCAACAAAGCAAGACTCTGTCTCAAAAAATAAATAAAGAAAGAAAAGAAAAGAAAGCCAATTACAGTTTTTTTTTTTTTTTTGAGACAGAGTCTCACTCTGTTGCCCAGGCTAGAGCGCCATGGCGTCAGCACAGCAACCTCAAACTCCTGGGCTCAAGCAATCCTCCTGCCTCAGCCTCCCAAGTAGCTGGGACTACAGGCATGTGCCACCATGCCCGGCTAATTTTTTCTATATATATATATTTTTTCAGTTGTCCAGATCATTTCTTTCTATTTTTTAATAGAGACAGGGTCTTGCTCTTGCTCAGGCTGGTCTCGAACTCCTGACCTTGAGCGATCCGCCCACCTCAGCCTCCCAGAGTGTTAGGATTACAGGCGTGAGCCACCACACCCGGCCCAATTACAGTCTTGATTTCCACAGAATAAATTAACAACCACATTCCTCAACTGCTTTATATTTTTTAATTCCTTCTTTGGTAATTTGAGAAATTTTTTCATGGAAGCAAAGCATTAATGTATTTTACCACATTATTATTATAGCTTCACAGATACTAAAATATATACGTGCAACATATTAGACACATCTAATAGCACAGTCCCCCTCCCCCCAGCCCCTACCCACTGGGTAAGAATCAGCACTCTTTTCTGTTCTCCTTGGGCAAGCAGAGAGGCTGCTGGAAGCTAATGTCATGAAGTCATGTCCCCATTTTGTTCAAAATACAAGCTCCATGGGAATAAAAGGCTGAACTGCTCACCTCCAAACTGATGAACCTCTCTTTGTTCCACGTCAAAGGGCCCTTTGTGTAAATGCAACTGAAACTCCAGCTATGAAACCACCGGTTACCAAAAGTAAAACTCCTTTCTCTAAAAAGCCCTATCCTGAACTGAGCCTCTCAGTGCATCTTTGCCCCCAGGTAATCCTGGATGGGGTAAGTCTCAGAGGGAGGCTGGGACTTGTCCGGTGAAATGAGAACATGAGACAAGGTTAAAGCACCTTGAAGTGGGGGTTGGGGGTGGAGGAGGAGCAGCTTCTGGAAAGAGGAATTAATATTTAACAAAATTTTAAACATCTGATGGTCATGATATATGAAGTGCAAAAAACAAGCTGTAGAACTTTTTGTATCACATGATCTCATTTTTATGTTAAAAAGCATGTCTGCATATTTCATTGGTTAGAATGCAGAAAATAAAAGCCGAAAAAGTACCCAGCAAACTATCAACAGTCTTTGGCATACTTTTGTCATTAACTAATTTTTAAAATAACAAGCATTACTGTCTGGAATAAATAATGAAAGTTATAAAGAATCCAATCAGGGCCTGCTATATTTACCTTACTTCCTTTGGTGGTAAGGGGTCAAACTCCACTCCTTCGCCAAAGGACAGGGGGCACAGCCTTGGTGCACAGCTGGGGACCGGGGCGCTGGGGAGAGATGCTGGGTTCTTCAGGGACAGAGAAGAGCGTAGTTAGAGCTGCCACAGGCCATTCGACACATCCCCCACAGAAGGTCCTGGCTCCAAGCCCCCAGCTGATGGGCCCCACTGTGAACGTGAGCCTCATGCTGGGCATGCCAGAGAAGGGCTGACCCACAGCACGGGCACAGTGGAGCCAAGAGGTCTGGGTTCGAGTACCAGGTCCATCACGACTGTGCTGTGTGCCCTCAGAGGGATCATATCACATCCCCTGTGACCTTATCTGCACACCAAGAGGGGTGGCCCCTTCCACAGCTGAGGCTGTGTGAAAGGTGGAAAAGAGGAAATGAACCTGAGCTCAGCACCACGATGGTGGCCAGACCCAGGGGCTGCCACACCATCCGATAGCGACGCAGTGAGAAAACCTCGATGGACTGGGGATTAGGGCTTAGCTAACAAGAACCCTCCGTGACATGGTACCCCCTGTCATTGTCAAAAAAAATGCTACTAGGGATTTTTTTAAACTGAAGATTCAGTCCAACTTCCCCCACTTCCTCTGCCTCTGGGGCCGTCAGATCGACACCGATCCAAGATGGAGAAATCCCACAACCTTGGAGTTTTGCTGGTAAGACAATCACCAAAGTGTTCTCCATGTCGCCCTGCACTCTCCAGAAAACTCCATGAACCAGAGCACGGCATTCCTAGAGGTTAACTGTCTTCCAGCCTGGTCTATGCATCGAGCGTCCTGATTCACCAAGCGGGCTTCTTAGGTGATAGTGACATCCTAGACACGGGGACTAGTTTTCACCCGATTTGCTGGAATCAGGGCTTCTGTGTTACTTGTACAAAGATAAACACAGAGTAGAGTTTGAACTCAGCAACCCACTGTGTTTCCTGGTCTATTGGGGATCTGTCATTTTCTTCGCCTAGTTTGAGAGAAGGATCTATACCTGGGCCAGAGGCATCATGCCCTACCTTCTCTGCTTTCATCCCTGCCCACTGGGCAGACACTCCCTGAGCACCCACCTTGCTCTGCGTGCAGCCTGGGGATCGGGGCAGATGGCAGAGGTCATAACATGCATGAACAAAGTACCACTGGGACATGGGGATGTAGCCACAGACTCTGGCAAGTCGCTGGGAAGCACCAAGGAAGGCTTCCCAAAGGAGGCATGAGTTGGGCATTGAGGAGCCAGCAGGTCTTGGGAGAAGTAAGAGGCAATGTGCCTGCCGAGTGGCGGGAGCAGCATCGTGGCACCGTGTGTCTGCCTGTGGTCAGGGCAGGTGGAAGGCGAGGCTAGACAGGGCCAGGTGGGGAGGGCTCTGAAGGGCAAGTTGAAGCAAGCCTCGGAACGGAACTGAGAAAACGTGCTAACGCCCACGAGAGACAGGGTCAGTGGGTCAAGAATGCCCGCACCACCAAAGCTTCCACGTGGGGCCCCAAGAACAGCTGCTGCAACTGAATGCTTTGCCCCAGGGCAGGGGGCCTGTGGGCTGAAGCCCTGCTTTGAGCTTCCTTGAGACTGTAGGCAGGATGCGGGCTCCCCCGAGTTCTAGGTAAAGGCAACAAACACCAAATCTGAGTGCTTCCTAAGGCAAGGTACACTTGGTGTTTTTTCTTTAAATAAAAATTTTAAAACAAAATAAAAATATAATATTTAAAAGGTTTCACCAACCTAAAGGCCTCCCCCTACTATGTGGGGGATTCCGGGTTAGGTGTTCAGGACAAGGTGGGGGGGCACTAGGAGGCCAAGGGTCACGAGTCTCAAGAGGTCCCGCAGGCTGGCCCTGCTTGCTGTCTGAATCTGGGAGCCCAGAGCACACCCCCTCGGCGGACCACTCGGGAGGAGCAGGTCCCTGGGAGCGGTGCTGACGCGGGCAGAGCCGCGGGGTGTCGGGTCCACAGTCGGGGAAGGCCGGGGTGCCCACCGAGTCCCGGGAGCCCCACCCGCCGGGCCGGGCAGGAATGCGGCTGAGCCGCAGCCTGGGGGCCGCCACCCGGAGGGGAGGAGACGGCGGCTCGCCTCTCCCGGGGCACCCGCGCCTCCCAGGCGATGACAATTTTCCAGCCACCGGCTCCAGCTGGCCAGGCTCTAGCCGCGCTCCCGCCCCCGGCTCCCGGCAGTGGCCACGCCGTCCCGACGGGCGGGTGGCGGCGCCGACGGCGCGCCCCCAGTGGGGCGGCACGGCCGGCTGGTGGTCCCCGCGCCCGCTGCGGTCAGGCTGGGGAGGGAAGGAGTCAGCGTGGGGCCACTCACCGGGGCCGCGGGGGTCGCCGCCGCGTCGGGCTCCAGCGCCCCGGGTGCGGGCGCACGCTCCCCGCCACCGCCCCCGGCCGCCGCGAGTCCCCAGTGACTGGGGCTGGGGCTGGGGGGCAGCCCCGAGTCCGGGCTGTCCAGGACGCCGTCGCCCTTCTTCTTCGTGTCCACGAGCTCGGGCACATCCTGCAGGCTCAGCCGACCCACCATGGCTGTGCGCGCGGCGCGGCCGGGGGCACCCGGCGCCGGGGTCGCGGGCGAGCGAGGGCCGCGAGGGGCGCAGACGCGGGCCGGGGCCGCTGCCCGCCCGGCCGCCCTCCGTGCCCCGCCGCCCGCGCGCGGTCCGGGTCTCGCCGGCCGCGGCGCTCCCGAGCCCCGCCCTCGGCCCGCCCCGGCCCGCCCCGGCCCGCACTGGCCGCGCCGCCAGGCTGGGCGCCAGGGGCCGCTGCGCTCCCGCCGTGCGCCGCCGAGCCCCCTCGGCGGCCGATCTCCGCGTGCGGGGGCGCGGGGGGCCCCGCGGCGGGAAGGAAAGGCGCCCTCAGCCCGGGCCGGCCCTAGCCCTATACAGGTGGACGCCGGGACCCCGCTCGCGCCGGGGCCCTGGGGGCGCGTTGACCCCTCGCCCCGTCCCGGCGGGGCCCGGAGGCGCTACTATCTTCAGACCTGGCGGTCCCGGGAGCCAGAGCAGAGTCGCAGCCCGCAGAGGCCTGGGGAGCCGGCCGAACCGGCTAGCAAACAACTGGAAATTATTAATAGTTAATGCGGGTCGTATGGCAGCAGCGCTTGTTGGCCCCGCAGGGCGGGCTCTGGCTTTCACGTCTGCCCTGAGGAAAGGAGGCCTCCTTCCTCCTCACCTCCTCACCTCCTCGGGGTTCTCGGGGCACCCCTGGACCGGTGTTCAGCTGGACGGGCCGCGGCCCTCACCAGGCAGGGACTTCTGTGGTGGGCGCAGACTCTGACCTGCAACGGGCTGGACACGCTCAGCTGGTGGCCCAGGGCTACCTCGATGGCCAGGGGCCCCTATTGGGGACGCAGGGGAGCTTTCAGCTCTGCGCCCCCTGAGGAGATCCCTTCTGAAAAATAGCCTGGGACTTCTCCTTCCCCTCTAGTTTGACAGAGAATCTCTGTCCTAAGCGGGAACTCTTCAGCAGCTGCGCCTGTAGGGCTGGGCTGTTCCTAAACCCAGTACCTTCTCACACAGAGAGCTCCGTGATCATCAGCAAGGGTGGGAAGTCCCCACCACCACCAGCCACCCTACTTTGGAGGTTCTGACTGGTGTTCAGCTAAAGGCCTGGAGCCAGGGGCCTCGCCCAGATCTACATGGCAGGGGTTCCGCCCTGGGCTAGGGCACTTCCCTGGCTAGATGAGAGGTGGGCTCTGTACAGGGCCCGCAATGGCAGCCCAGGCCACATCCTTGCAAAGACAAAGGATACTTGTCCTGCTTGAGGCAGACCTGTTAAACTCAGAAATTTTCCAGCAGGTAGATCTTAGAGATCCGCTGGCACCTACCTTGGTCCTCCTACTTCCCTTATCCATCACTTTCAGGTAAGGAAACAGAGAGGGATTTGACTTGCCCTAAGTCACACAGCTGGTACAAGACAGCTTGCTGTGAACAGGAAGCCAGGATCATCCCCTCCACAGAGAATAAAACCTGGTACATGCCTGTGTGCTGGGAAGTCAATCATTCATTCAGGGCCCGTGGGAACAGATTACAAAATCCTGCACAGTCCTGGACACCATTTGGTCAGTGCAAGGACGTATTACACTGCTATACCTCCCTACTGCTGTGGACCCCACCATCTGCAGGTCCCAGGCTGCCCCTAACCCCAGGCATCAGAGGAGGAATCTAAGTGCTTTCTGGGGTTATGGAAAGGCCAGGGTCTGTCTGCAGTGGGAGAACTCAGCTCCCCAGAGGGAATTTGCCCACCAAGCATTCCCAGGTAGACCCTGAGAACTCTTCCCCAAAGCCTGGTCAGATTGGGAAAGGTATCCAGGAAGATGACAATTGCTCCTAGGAGGTGGTTGCCTTCAAGGTCATCAGCCTGGAAGAGATGGAGGGCGAGACTGAGGAGGTTGAGCGTGCAGGGCCAGGGCAGTTGCTCTCCTTCCGAGTGTGGATTGCTGTGGCGCTGTTGGGAGGCAGCTCCACCTGCACCTGCTAAAACCTGGAGCCTGGCAGGAGCCCGGCATTGTCACCTCCCAAGGGCAGTTCTGAAGGGCTTAGACTATCCACATTCCAACAGACGATCCATGGAGACATCAAAGCTGCCAACATGAGCAGGTGGCTGCGAAGCTGCCAGCTTTGGAGTGTCCAGGCAGATCAAGGGGACACCTTTGAGGCACTGGGGTCATCAAGCAGCTGGTCCAGTATTTCACAGGGGCTGCTGGGCCCTGGGAGTAACGGCCACCAAACTGGACTCAGGAAGCGTCCAGATGCTGGCCTCCCTCCTATGAGAATTTTGTGTGCTCCCTAAGAGTAACCTCTCCCCAACTCCAGAGGGGCATCTTGGCAATAAATAGAGATCAGGCAGGGTTTCCTGAAACCAGAGGACAGTCTCAGCCTCAGGACAACTGCTGGGGAGCTCCTGAAGCATAAGTTGATTACTCACCACGGCCTCCTTCTTTACAGACACGCTCAGCACTGACACATGCAAGGAATTGGAGAGGCTTGAAGAAGAATCCAGCCCTGGGCCTGACATTGATGGAGAAACGGGTGGAGACCACAGTCCCCTACAGATTCCCCCAAACCATTCAGATGCCCCCCCCCCCCACCAATAAGCCACACCAAAGACTGATCCCTCCCTGTGGCTCCTAGAATTCTGTTGAGCCAACCCAAAGGCAACAAGGAGTGACCGACCCCAGGTTTGCCCATTCTTGTCCAGACTGTCTGCAAAGAGCTCAAAGATAAACAAACCCCAGCAGACTGGAAGGGTATCCTCAGGGTATCCACGTGGATACCCTGAGACCACCTTTGGCCTGGCCAACGCATCCTGCCTGCGCCGGTGTCTCCTCAACCCAGGGCATTCCTGGTGGGGGTGAGCAGAGGTGTTTACACAGTGGGAACTGTCCATCTTCAGCCTGCCTGGGAGTCCTTCTGGGCGGGAGAGAGGGATCTCCCTTGTATTAATAACAACATACGAACCATGCAGCGCAGACCCTGGAAGTCAGCCGTGTTCCCACGGTCCTGAGCAGCTAGCTCACGTGGCCAATCTATTGCAGACCTTTATAAGGGCCTCGCTACCTGGGCTCATCGGCATCCTACATCTTATTCTGGATGTTTCCCACAGGACGTTGCTTTAAAACACTCTAATCAAAGCTTAGGAAAGGTAACCCATTCTACCTTTAACCCTCCTGGTCCTGTTTTGAAGATTGGCCTTCTTTTGAGGAATAGCTGGGGTGCGCCTAAAAATCAGGAGTGAGTTACACAAAATAAGCATGGCCCAAGGAGATGAGGGAGGCTGCAGAAAGACTGGCCTCCTCTCAAAGCTGTCCTTTCAGATTGGGCCACCATGGCCCTGACTGGATCACAGAGACATGGTGTCCTCATAGGACTTGGCATCTGGACTGAGGCCTCTCCCAGCAGGGACTGAGGAACAAAAGCTGCCCAACAATGAATGCCAATCCTGCATTTTTGTTTTTTCTGCATTAAGTTAAGCTGATGCCCAAATGGGAGTTAAATCAGAAAAGAACAGGGCAGGCCCCCGCACCGCTGCCTCTTATTGTTTTGGAACAGCTTGTCTTCAGCAAACCCAGCCAGACAGTAGATTAAAAACACTCCCAGCCCCAGCATGCTGGCTCGTGCCCCGCGCCCCTGGCACCTTGCTTCCAGCCCCCTGCGTCCCAGGTGGTTCTATAGCGCAGGATGTAGCGGATTTGCCTTGTTCAATCAGATACTCTCTCCTTCGTATGCACCCATGTTGACCAAATGCTTTTAAAAAAATAGCACTTTATTTTGTTCCTTAAATAGTTTAAGGTAAAGGTTACAGTTTTCAAAGAACATTGAAAGGGACCTGCCATAGTCAACAAAGAAAGGAATTGAATTAAAAAGACATACTCTGGCCAGGCACAGTGGCTCATACCTGTAATCATAGCACTCTGGGAGGCCAAGGCAGGAATGTCGCTTCAGCTCAGGAGTTCAAGACCAGCCTGAGCAAGAGGGAGACCCCTGTCTCTACAAAAAATAGAAAAGTTAGCCAGGCGTGGTGGTGCACACCTGTAGTCCCAGCTACTCGGGAGGCTGAGGCAGGAGGATCACTTGAACCCAGGAGTTTGAGGTTGCAGTGAGCTATGATGATGCCACTGCACTCCAGCCTGGGTGACAGAGTGAGACTCTGTCTCAAAAAAAAGACATACTCTGACATAATGCAGCCCGCATGAGTATATGCACGTGTGTGTTGGTGAGGTTGATTAACAATCATCAGTCCCTGGGACTCACAAAGTTGGCCTGAACCAGATAGAGGCAAGGGGACCCCAAAGTTCTTGCTTTCACATCTAAGCAACCCTGAGGGAACAGGCTGGCTCCTTTTCTGACCTCTCCACTGGGAGACCACCAGTTTGGTTGGAGACATTGGGTCTGGCCAAGCCCCACTGGCGACACTAACCCAGATATCCTGTGCAGCTGGCATGGAGTCAGGCCAATGTCCTCTGTGTGGGGAGCCCCATGATGCCAGTCAAATACGGCTCCACCCTGGGGGCCTCCTAATTGTAAGCTAAGAGCTGATTCTCCCAAACGCTCCCTAGTTACACAGAAAAGGGCCTTCCTTGGCCTCTGCAAAATAAAACCCAGATGAGATTTTGCAAAGAGCTGGGGCACATGGCCTCCTTGGAACCATATCAATACACTTGTGCTCCTGGCTCTGTTCTGCGTATTCACACTGGACAAGGACCTGCAGGCCAGAAAAATAGCCCTTGGTTGAGCAATTGAAGTTAAGACCCTTGGCTCCTTGACTGAAAGGCATGCTCGAACAGTGTACTGTCAACTGTCCCTGGGGAACAAATGGCTGGTCTGTGTGGCCACACTCCAGTGGCAGTCTCAAGGGTCTCCATGGTGCCTTAGGACCACCTGAGGATTCGGGGCTGCAGGGGCTGGGATGGAGGATGGGAGGGGGGTGGAGAGTGGGAGCCCTTAGAGGCAGCCAACTTGCCCCACGCAGTGACAGTTGGCCTATGGTGTCCTTCCTGGGAGCTGGGGTCCCTTAGTGCATTCCTCTCCTACCCCAGTTCAAAGCAGAATCCACGCAGGCCAAGACGGCTGTGGTTTGCAGCTATGTAGTGCTGGGAACTCCTGACACTTGCTGAAGACATTTGTATGCCTTTGAAGAAATGTTTTTCAGTTTTGGTTCTTTATTGAAAATTAGCCATGGGTGGGGAAGAACTTGGGATGGGAGGAGAGGTACCAAGGAAAAACTCCATGTGCTTCGTCTCCTCCCCAGCCGTACTGGCCAGGGGTCAATTGGAGCTTTATTGCCCCTTGGCCCACCCTTAGCAGGAGCCACAGTCACTGGTATTTCTGAAAATCCCTGAGGGTGTCTCTCATCTCTCATATGCTCATGAATAAATCTGGTCATACACATGGGAGGCCTGCTATTAATTTTCTTTCTTTTTCCAACCCTCACTGTCCTGGCCTCTGTTTCTGCTAACTTGTGTGACAATGTTCTACCATGGTCCTTAGGTGGACTCAGACCCTGCTGAGACCATCAGCTCTATCAGCCATGTAGGAGAGGCTGCGGCAGCGCCACTGTGGGTACCATGCCTCTGTCCTTTGCCGGGTACTGTTGTCGAAGCTGCAAGGGGGTTTTGGCCTAGGTCCAGTTGCTCGTTGCACAAAGATCCAGTTATTGAGACGACGAGACTTGCCAAGGAAGAAAGGAATTTTAAAAATATGACAGATGTCAGGAGAACAGGGGAAGCTGCCTCAAATCTGTCTCTCCGACTAACAGAGATTATGGGCTTTTAAAGGGCGGGCCAGGTTCCCTGGGGCAGGTCATGGTGTAGCTAAGAAGGGGCTGCAAGCTTTGGGGGCAGATTGGAGGAGTGGTGAGTCTAGGTGTCTGGGAGTCTGCCCAGGGGCCTTTAGAATCTTCGCTCCTTCGTCTTGCAGAAAATCCACCATTTCTGGGAAACAACTCAAAAGGTCAAGTAGTTAGTTAAGAGAGAGGATTATAAAAAAGCATATATGGGTCACTGAAATTTGTTCATAGACCTGGTGACAGAACTGCCCAAAGCTCGGGCACTGCTGCCAACGCTGGTGGTGGCAGAAGGCCCTGCAGCTCACAGGTGCTAGGGCTGTGTGTGTTCTGCGGAAGAGTACTCCTCGATGGGTGGGATGGTCCTGAAGCATGGTGGCTTCCTTTATGCCTGCCCCCTGCCCTAGGATTCAAAGTTAACCCCTTCTGGGCTAGACCAAGAGACAAATATCAATTTAAAAAAATACCCCTTTGAATTCCAAATCCCTCTCCCTCTCTCCCGAGCCAGGTCTATCCTTCTGGCCCCTTCTCTTAATATTTCTTGAAGAGGCTCCTGGGTCTTGCATGGAAAGAGGCTGTCCGAATATGGGGGTGATGGGGGTACCCAACTTCCGCTCTAGCTGGGACCTCTGTTCCACCAGACACTCATTAACCATCACCAAAATCCCATCTCAGTGCCTTGCTTTTCAAAGACTGAAAGGTGGACTCTGCTACTTCCCGGGATGTCAGCTAACTTCCTGAGCATTGAGGCTTTCTGTCTGGCAGGCTTCTGGGGCCAGATCTGCGGGGTTGAGCGCCTGAGAAAGGGCCTTCTGCTGTTAGCAGGCTGCAGTGGAAGCAGGAGTTTCTAGGCCATCAGACGTCGTCATCTTTCAAACCCCAAGACAGGACCTGTAAACAGGAAGGATGTGTAGAGGGACATCCAGGACACAATGCCTGCCTGTTCTTTACTCACTTGTATAAAAGGAGCGGTCTCACCCGAGCCTGGCCTGGGCCTCCCATTAAGGAATCTGGGTTCCGTGTTCCTCACTGAAATATTATCTGTCAACAGATATCCTCGCCCTGCTCAGCCAGGATTCCTTGCACCTCTGCTCCCAAAGCTGACAGCTCTCATCGAAATCCACTTTGGGTTAGTCTTTGTGTTCATGTCTGCTTTCCCATGAGGCTCATTCATTCCACCTGCACAGATCAAGTGCCTGGTGTGTGCCAGGCAGAGTGTGGGAGCACAAAGAGGGCTCTGCCCAGCCTGGAGGAGTGAGGGAGGTGAGGCTTGGGGGAGATTCCAGGAGGAAGTGAAGCCTGAGTTGCTCTGAAAGCACCAAATGAGAAACAGGCAGGCAAAGAAGGGAGCAGGGGCTGGGCAGGCAGAGGGAGCAGCACGGCAAGGGCCGGGAGGTCTGTTGGCCCCTTTGCTCACACTGAGTAGACCACGGGCATCCTCCATACCAAATGCCACCTGCTTCGTGAGCAACCTGCGGGGCTCTTTAGTGGCTGCACGTGAGAATGCCTTAGATTGCCTGAACTATGGGCATAAAGGGCATGTTGGAATCCAATCATGTGTCCTTGGGTTGACCTAACACTTGGAGCAGATCTTAAAAGATACCTCATGGTAGAACTTTGGTGGTCATCTTTCTTCTCTAGCTTAGGTTCCTTGGGTGGGGACCACAGGGTGGAGGGCCAGGGTCCCAAATGCAATCCCTTCTAGAGCCAGTTAGCTCCATTCCCGGACATGTATCTTGTACAGGTGTTGCACTGGTGACAAGGGGAAGGAGGAGTTGCAGTGGCCGGCCCAGGTCTGCTGTGCTCCTGGCTGGAAATGCCACATCAAGTGCACAGTGATGAGCTGTTAGGTCTCCTGTAGCACCTGTAATGGATATTGTTTTGTGACTATATATTTGGGCATAACAAAGTTTAATGCTCTTTTAATTTTTTAAAGTGAACTCACTTTAGCTCATAGACCCCCAGTTTCTCTCAAGATTGGAACACTGTCTTGTGACTCAGTGTAGTTTCTTATCTTCTGGATGATGACTCCGTTGAGTTTTGGGTGATTATTGCTCTTGTCCTTCCCTTTGGCCTCAGTGACATCTGGAAAGGCTTATATAACATCATGGCAGCAAGGCTGGCTGTGAGTGCCTGGTCCATGGTCATCTTCCCACCTCTCTGGCTTCCACTGAGGTATAACTTGTTCCGCTTGGCCATTGAGAGCCACCCTCTGCTTTTGATGTCCATATGCCACCTGTTTTGTATCCTAGTTGTCCTAACCCAAGGTTTATTCCCATGTCCTGGTCCTTTCACTATTTCTGGGAGCTCAAGGAGCTGGGGAACTCTTAGCAGCTATCACCTGCCCACAATGGGGTGTGAGGGACTCTGTGCGGTGCACCTTCCTTAGACCTGTCGGGCTGGACAACTCCTTCAGACACTCATTCTCGTCCTTCTGCTGCCTTGTTGAACATAGGACTTCTCGATGGGGGCTGCAGTCTCCCAGGTTAATTGCTGGAAGCCAGGCAGTGGCTTCTAGATCAGAGGGTTCTTCTACTAGGGCTTGGCCCAAGGTATAGGGGCTCAGGATTTCTTCTCAGGGACCTACCATCCTTTAAACCAAGTCACAGTTGCTCTGGTCTTTCTTCTCCTACCTCCTGGTAAAAATGCACTTTTTTCTTTGGAATTGAAAAAAATGTCAAGATGCCCCATCCCTGTGACATTGGTGTAGATTGCCTGCAAAATCCTCCAGGATCTTGGTACTTAAAATTTAAAGGCACACTCTTGGAATAAGAAATCAAAACAAATTCAGATAGCATTCCAACACTCTTGCATTGACAGCCATGGCTTTCAAGAATTTTGTCTCTACTACAAAATTATAGAAGTTTACACAAGAGTTCAAAAGCTAAGAATTCAAGCTATTATCTCTATAGCAGCCACAACTGAGGACACCATATATCAGATGCTCTCTCTGCTGCCGCAGTAGTGGGGCAAAGAGTAGAAGCAAAAAGAATAGGAAAAAAAACACCCAATATCAAAATATTACCTCACTACATATACGAAGGATGATCATTGATTTTACGAGTGAACCAACATGGCATGTTCTCCAGGAACCCCGACAAGGAGGGAAGCCAATACACCTTGAACGAGGAAGCGTTCTTGCAAGATACTGCATAGGTTGAGTCACATTCGGTCTTGTGCAATGAAAACCAAAGGGGAATTTCCACTTGCTGGGTTTCTACAGATAGAGCTGCAACTACATCCTCTACCTCAAGAAGCAGGAAAAAACATGTAGTGAGTGAGGATGTGGAGAAGTGGGTGCCCACGCATGCACCGCTGGGGGAGCGAGCAGCAAAACAACCTTTGCAGAGGGTGTTCTGGTGAGAGCTAGCAATGTTGTAAATGTGTATGTCCTTTAATTTTTTAAGTGGAAGTATAACAATTTTAGGAGAATATCCTGCAAAAAATGTGAGCATGAGTAAGCAAAGACATTTACAGAAAGATTTTCCCAGATAATATGATTCTAATAGCCAAAAAATAAAAAACAACCTGTTTGTATATTGCTAGAAGACTGGCTATCTCAGTCTGTTCATGCTGCTGTACCGAAATACCACAGACTAGGCAATTTATAAATAATAGATATTTATTTCTTACAGTCCAAGATCAAGGTGCCGGCACATGGGCTGCTCTCGGCTTCCAAGATGGCGCCCCATTGCTCGTCCTCACTTGGCGGAAGTCAGAAGGGCACAGGGGGCCAAACAGCTCCCTTGCGCCCTTTCTGTAAGGTCATTAATCCCATTTATGAAGGCTCCTCCCTCATCACTTAATTACCTCCTAAAAGACCCACTGGTGATTAAGTTTCAATATACGAATTTCAGAGGGACACATACATTCAAACTTTGGCACTAGTGAAATAAATGATGGTATTATCTGAACTATGAAACGCCACGCAGCCATTAAAAAGGATGAGTAGATCTGGCTGCGTGCGGTGGCTCACGCCTGTAATCTTAGCACTCTGGGAGGCCGAGGCAGGAGGATCCTTGTAGGTCATGAATTTAAGACCAGCCTGAGCAAGATCGAGACCCTGTCTCTACTAAAAATTTAAAAAATTAGCCAGGTGTGGTCATGTGCCCCTATAGTCCCAGCTACTTGGGAGGCTGAGACAGGAGGATTTCTTGAGCCCAGGAGTGTGAGGTTGCAGTGAGCTATATCACACCACTGCACTTTAGACTGGGTGACAGAGCAAGGCCCTGTATTAAAAAAAAATGCATTTATCAGGTTAACTGATGAGAAGCCAAACAAAATGCATTTAATACACTGAACCTACCAAATATCATAGCTTAGCCTAGCCTAGCCTACCTTAAACATGTTCAGAACGCTTACATTAGCCTGCGATTGGGCAAAGTCATCTAACAAAGCCTATTCTATAATAAATTGTTGACTAGCTCATGTAATTTATTGAAGACTGTACTGAAAGTGAAAAACAGAATGGTTGTATGGGTATTCGAAGTATGTTTTTTACTGACTGCATCAGGGACCATCTGTACGTGGAAAATGCAAAGAGAATGAACGTGAGCTTGGCAAAAAGAGCATCAGTGACCTTCAAGAGAAGTTTCAGGAAGGTGGTAGAGATGGGAGCTGACTTGCCTGACAGGGAACGCGTGTGGGGCCAGAGGCTGTAGACCTCATTTGAAATGCTAACGATAGTGACAAGAGAAGTAGCGTGGTGGCTGGGAGGCAGTGGGATCAAGGTTAAGTGTGTTCACTTCTGCAGGTAGAGGGCAAAAGGGGTAAAAGCTCTGAGCACCCGGGAGGGGAGAAGCATAGCCCTGGGGAAGGACAGCTAGGGAACGTGGCCTGGTGCGTGGGAAGTGGGATATCGAGAGTGGCTTAGATTTTGCCAGTCCTCTTGCATGGCAGGGAGTAAGCAAGTGATTGAAACTCTTAGGGTCTCAGTTTCCCATCTGCAAAATGAGGGACTTTGGTCAAAACAAATAAATCAACACACCACCCAACCCTGATGCTCCAATTCAGGCCACTGCTATGGTGCACAGCGAATGCCCGGATCTCGATCCTCTGAGCCTTGGGGCTGCAGAGGGGGAGGTGTCCCAAAGCAGACACCGTCCCCAGCCCCATGGCCTCCAGCCCCAGCAGCCTCTTCTATTGATTTGCCCAGGAGTGGCTGCTGGGCCAGAGGTGACAGGAGCACACACATTGTCATTTCTATGTCTCAAGTCCTGAAAAGTTTGGGAATCACCGCACGCAGACATGCGGGGCTTCGGGTATATGACTTGGGGCATCTGGGGATTTCAGAAGCAGCAGCAGCTTCCTTTCAAACGTTGTCCAAGTCCCTCTCTCCATTCCAGTTACATACACTGTTTTGTTCTTAGAACATAGCTGCCTTGCACCAGGGTTACTCGGCACAACTCTCAGATGTCCTTTCCAAAGGCTGGAAGGCCTCAACTCAGGAGGTGGCATCTAGGGTTACAGGTTGAGCATCCCTAATCTGAAAACCTGAAATTTTCTGAGTGCCAGCATGATGCTCAAAGAAAATGCTCATTGAAGCATTTGGGATTTCAGATTTTTGGATTAGGAATACTGAACCAGTAAGTATACAACACAATTATTCTAAAATCCAAGAAAATCTGGGAGCTGAAGCATTTCAGATAAGGGATACTCAACCTGTATTTGCACTTCGTGGACAGTTCAGGTGCTATTGTTGAAAGGTTGGTTAACTTCAAATGAAATGGTGCTCTTTCCTGTACCATGGTGACGGTGACGGTGCCAAACCTCCTCTCGCCTCTAAGGTTGGAAGAACAATGAGAACGTATATTAACGAGGGCAGCAGCTTCCAAACTGACATCTGGGGAAATCTTGAATTCTTCAGCAATGTTTTCGTGGGGGAAGAACCTTTACAAAGGTGTAATTCTAGCTTCATTTTTAAAATTTATATTTTAAACCTGTTCTGAAAACTCAACATTAAAAACAGTAATAACACAACCTGCATCCTCAAATGTGCTATAGGGGCAAATGTAAGATGTTGGAGCCCCCTGGTTGTGTTAACCTTTTCCTGCCAGGGCTGTTCACACCCATGTAGACTTCAGGAGAGTCTTGTCACCTGTGTTTAATTGAAGAGTCTCTGCAATCGGAAGAGGGCTGTTTAAAACAAAACAGATACTACTTGCAAATTCTTAGCTGGATTCATCAAGATTTCTCTATTCTGTGCAACCAAAGCAAAACATAAATAAATTGGATGCTGGGGTTGATACATGTAAATTTTCATCCATAATCTTAGATTTAAAATGCTTTCTATTTACTGAAATAGTTTTGTGTTCTCACTGATTTGCTTTGAAAAATATCCGAACTCATAAAATACATTAATAAAATACTTTTTGTATAGTGGCGATGTTTTGTATAGTGGGGATGCCATGCAAAATTTTGTCTCATAGATTTGAAAACTACTGATGCAGTACAAAGAGATGGCATGAGATTTGAGCCCAGTCCTGGCTCGGCCCCTTACTCGCCATACAGCCTTGGGCATGTCACTTACCCTCTCTGAGTCTCCAGGTCCCATCCACAAAGTGGAGCTAACCGTACGTACTCAACAGGGATTGTGATCTGTTGAGATGTCATACTGTATCCAGGACACGGTAAATAGTAAGTTGTTCCCTTGTTCTTCCCACTCCTTTCCTATAGCCCCCACTCTCATGTACAGATAGCACCGAATTGCCCAGACCTTCTCCTGACCAAAGATGTTATATGCAGGCCAGAGAGCAGCTGGACTCTGCAGCCAAAGCCCAGGGCTAAACCACCTGGGACCTTAACTGCCTTCAGCACCCTCCTCTGATGGCCCAGCTAGCCAGCCACAGAGCCGACACTTGGGATCCATTAAGAGCTGTTCAATGGATGTGAAGGGCACAGGTGCGGGGTTGTGAGGGGCTGTGTGTGAACCGATGTTTTCTTTATGCAGCATGGGTATCTTTTCCATTTGCCTGCAAAAGCTCTTCAGTGGTTGCTCTAGTGGGTCCAATCACGGTGCTTTATTTTGTGAAGAACCCCGTGGAATGCAGTCTCTTTGGCAGCTGGCACGCTGCCCCTCTCCCTGGGAAGTGCCTTCCTTTTCCGTCAGCACAAAGCAATCCGGGGGAAGCAGCTAGGGTTTCTTGCCCCTCTTTCACCTGGGACCCCTAAAAGTTGCAGCCCTCTTTGCAAGTACTTTTATTGGCCCCAGAAGTAGAGGGAAATTCATTGAGAAACTTTGTTAATTTCTCATTTGTTGAGAAATTACCCCAAACAGAAGGAGGCATGACAATCGTGCAGATTCCATTTGAGGACTGAGCAGAAGCTCCCAGAGCCCTCAGATGAAGTGAGAAACATTCCTAGGGGACAAAGCATTTGACACTATTTTTATTTTAACATCACATATTGCTCCACATTCTCTGAATCAATAGCCCCAAAGGGGATTGGAAGAGCCAGATAGGAACTTTCTGGCTGATTACAGGGATTCGGCTGATTAGACCCTGGGAAAGGTCTAATCTCCTTTGAAAGGCAACTGTAAAGTCATCCAAAAGCTTGTGAACCTTGTGCTTCCCAGTCAGCACTGCTTGTCTCAAGATAATCCTGCTTAGTTTTTTTGGGCATCGTAGGTTAACAAAAAAAAAAAAAAGAAGAAAGAAAGAAAGATAGGAAAAGAGAAAAGAAAAGAAAAAGGAGTGCCGGCAAGAATTCTGTCCCTGACAGGAGCAGCGAGCTGGAGTCTGGCCTGTGGACACCAGACACCATACCTAAAGAATGTTTTTGGAAGACAGCCTTTGGCAAGCCTTCTAATTTGCATTCAGAGGAAACGTGCCCCATTTTCCACAACAGGCAGCCTGGCCAACGCCACCACGAGGGAGGAGGCGCTCTTCTCGGTGTCTGCAGGTTTATCCCTGAATGCTACGGAAACAGCAGCTGCCAGGGCACGGGGAATACAGCTTGGAGAGTCCTAAAACTCTTGAGTAAGCTGGCTATCACACTCATGACCTAAAAAGGCAGAGACCAGACACTCTGATGCCTGCTGCGGATGCAGCCTGCACACGGCAGCAGGATGCGTTGCCACTGAGCCATTTTTTAAAGAGTCAGTCCAGTCAGGCCAGCCACGGGCTCCAGCTGGCACGTGATAATGAACACATTGCCCACTGCCTGTGGCTTGCAGAGCATGTGCAGATAACCTGGTCTTGTGTGACCTTCACAGCCCTATTAATTGTAATGCCCTTGCACAAATATCGAACACTGGGGCGCTCGCAGGATCAATGACTCGCCCAATGTCAAAGCGCCAGGACCAGACCTGCAGACCAGGCCTTCTGTAGAAGTTTCCAATCCCAGGCTGCTTTCGTTTCAAATGGGCACATTCTTCATGTCCCACTGCTCACCAGCACCTCCCCACCTGCTCACGCAGGTGAGAAGGAAGAGAACTGGCAGGTAAGTCATCTTCCACTGCCCTTCTAGGTGGGTTACACAGAAGTTTCTTTCTTGTTAGATCGATCCCTGGCTGCCCTGAAAACGAAGAATGGAAACTAGGTAGAGATCCTGAGGCCACAGCAATGGAAATGCTATAACAGATTTTCCACTGTTGAAACAGGCTTCCCCAAAAGTTTTCATTGCAAAATGCCCACCCAGTTATTAAGTGAACAGGATTAACTTACTGCATACAGGAGAAATCACTTGGCAGTCACATGGCAAAGCAGGCTGTGACTGTGGCAAGGGTAGAGAGAGTCAACAGGACAGAGATTCGGAAAGCAAGAAGGGTTCCAAATCAGAAGCAGAACACCGTGTACACATTTACAGAGGTTCCCACCACAGCTGGACGGTGCTGACCACCTTCTGTTGCAGTGCACGGCTTCCTGAGACTGTCAGGGAAGGGGCAGCCGCTGGGAGGGGAGCCCGAGGTTCATGGGCTTGCTAATTCTTTCCTATAGTCCGCTCTGTTTTCTGTCAGCAGTAAGGAAATACATTCTAGCAAATGACATCCAGTAATGCTTTAATTAACTGCAGTACTTTGTGCCCCAATATGCACCAAGAAATCACTTCCAGATGGGGAAAAATGAAAGATATTTACACAAAAAAGCAATCCCTTTATTTTAAGGAAATTTATATCTCCCATGGGTATAGAACTTTGAGGGTCCAAGAGTCTATCTATTTTGATAACTGCTAGAATGAGACTGGAAACTTTTATTTAATATATAAAATGCAATAGTATTCTTTACGTATGCCAGCTTTTCATGTGTTTCCACGGCTATTGCTTAAATGGCCCAATGCAGTTCTAACTATTTTATTTTTAGGAATCTGACTTGGAGTAGACAAGAAGTGTGAAACACTTGCCTTTACCCTCCAGCAAGCCAGTTATTTTGAGAGTTCTCTTCTTAGGGAGGGGAATTACATTTCCAGCTGTGCACTCTTGGCATTTCCCCAGCATTCTGTAAACAGGGAGCCAGGTTTCCTGGTCCAGCAGCCATTCGGGATGGGCCAGTGTAACATCCCCCGCACCAGGCAGCAGCCTCGGACCTGTTCACTCGCCCTGTCTGCCTCATGCCTGTCACGTTGGTCTCGGCTTGTCTGCTCTCAACCCTCTTGACTCTGCATGGAGGAGCCACCCTAGACATGGGAAAGCAGGCACCTTTTGTGGGTGGTGGGCAGAGCCCTGGATACTGGTCCTTTGTTCTTCAAGAGAGGGAGGAGTGGCGAGAGTTAGCTTCAATCCCAGAACTGAACTTGCAGGTCAAAACACCCTGGCCACTGTGGCTCCTGTTTCACTGTTACAGTCTGAACAGAATTTTCTCCAGCCAGGGCACGTCTAAGCCAGCTTTCAGAGAATCTGCCCATAATAAGAGCACTAGTGAATTCTTTATTGATTATAAATTACCAGTATTTATTTTAACCACAAAGTGACTTCAAAGTTGTTTTTGTTTTTTGGTTCTTAAAGGGGGTAGAGAAAGAGGAGGGAAGGAATGGGCACAATAAATTTAGCTGAATCACAGAGCTGTTAGCTTCTGCTTTTATCATGGGTGTTCCTTTTGTACGTTATTTTGTATAACATATAAAACAAGATAAAACAAGGCTTCTGCTTGGGATTTGGTCAAATCAAGAAGAACCCTAAACAGTATGGGGAGAGCCTGATCCCTGACATGGTCCCCACCATCAACACGAGTTTAAAATCGCAGCTGCCAGCTCTCAGCAAAGCATGTGTACCATGGTGGTACCAGCTTGGGTGTGCAGTAGTTACCCTTGCTTAGAGAAGTTGCTCACATTTGAACAAATGTGCCACAGGAACTCTTTAATAAAGCAAATTTCTCTCTATTCCAATGGTTCTTAGCAAGGAATAAACAAAATCACCTACGGACCTTTTAAACCTATATGCCATGCCCCACTCCAGACTTCCTGACTTGAAGTCTCCAGGCATCCGCATTTCTTGAAAGGGTCCCAGGCGGTTCAAAGGCACATCCCTGGTGGAGAAGCATGCTCCGTCTTTACGGGATGCGCAAACAGTATTCAGTCCCCATCAACGAGACAGTTAACGTAACTCCTGCTGACATCTGTTGGCTCCTTGGGGATTACTGACAATGTAATAAATCAAGAAAGCAACATCCCCGGCTGTGACCACCAACCATGGAAAACGGCAGCTTGACATCTCAATGCCGTTACAGAGATGTCCAGAACTTGGCTCCTCATGAATGAACCGAGAAGAGAAGTGTGGATTTGTAAACACTGGGAGTGACAAGAACCAGGTGCCGGAGTCCATTGGCTTTCCCAGCTCCCCTAGGTCAAGGCAGCTGGCGGAGTCAGCTGCACTGTCTGGAGATGGGTCGCTGCCCTTCCCTGCGGTTAGTGAAGGCTGTGGAACCTTGCCAGGGCCCCACGACGGCCAGGTAGGACCCACCTGCCGAGCTCCCAGTGCCCTCCCTTCCCTCCTGCACTTGGCTTATTTATTAATAAAATGTTTTCCTAATGGAGCTCAGCTCAAGGTCACGCCTCTGTCTTCCACCCCTTATTTTCTTCTCAGTGTTCTCAAATTTGAGATGCCTAATACACGCGAGTCGTACTGACCAGCAAGAATAGGCTGGAAAGTGATGAAGAAATGAGGCCCAGGATCAAAGCTGGGACTGCCAGACAAAGCCAGGGAGGGAGGCTGATGGAGAGGGCGGGGAGCACTGCACGGTGGCGGTGCTGGAAAAACGAGGTGGGGAGGACCAAGCAATGTTTCTGGGCAGATTTTCAAACCGTCGAGTTTCCTACTGGATGGCTGTCACAAGTCCTATGGATTTTTAGGAAACGTCCTCTGTCCTGAAAACTACGTTCTGAGTGCTACGTGATATCCCAATTTTATCCTAAGGCCTGTTATGAGCACTCTCTGTAGAGAGCTCCACCCTCCTCCTCAGCACCTCCCGACCTGGCCAACAAATATTAGTATTATTCTGAACAAAAGCCAACACCAACGCTGGTTGGCCTGCGGTTGTGGTCATGGTTCACTGAGGACTGGTTTCAAGCGAACCAAGCGCATCAGGGCAACCACCTGACCTGTTGCCCATTTTCTGGGTGCAGGATGATGCAGGGGGACTGAAGCAGTTCCCTGCGGCGATTCTCTTCTGCGCGCTCTGCCGCTGAGAACCAGCGGTGGACAGGAAGGGCAGGCCGGAGACAGGCTGCATGCTGGGCTGTGCCAGGTTCTCAGCCTGGTGTGCAAGGTCAGCATTCTGTTCCTAAGGTCTCCATGGACCCAGGTTCTTTCTCATTAGGAACACAGCAACATGTCGCCCAGGCACTGCACGTTTGTTGTTTCAGATGACTCTGGAAAGAACTCTGGATTTGAAAACGAACAGACAGGAAGGGATTAGAAGGGTACAGGCCTCCTGGGTTTTCCCATAGCTTCATCTGAGGAGAAAGCCTAAGGAATGTTTTCCAAGAGAACTTTCTGGTTCCCCTGTACAGAAGGCAACCCCTTCTCTAGAAGTCAGGAGCAGAGAGGGAACAAAGAAATGGAGAAAATAATTTGTTGCTTACATACCCCAGTGAGTGTGCCCAGCAGAACTCTGTCTCCAAGTCACCTCTGGGTCTGCCCCACACCCAGGTCAGGAGCCCCACGGCAGGTACGATACCTGCTTCTGAGGCCCGGCACATGCAACCCTCTGGGTTGAGAGAGACTGAGGGCATTTCTCTCTTAGAGATTATTAAGAAATGGGGAGAACACAGGGATAACCTGGCCAAGGCATGAAAAGTACCAGAAACAAAATATGCACTAGGAAACTGGGATTTACATGGAAAAGTATGTACACTTCATTGCCTTCAGAAAGAAAGGCTAGTTTTCCACCTGCAATCTGCCACTTCATTAACTCAAGCCCTAGAACCAAACCCAGAGACGCAGGAGGAAAACTCAGCATTCTGGCTGCAGAGGTGACCTCAACAGTAGCAGCGGGAAGAAGGGTTGGGATCCAGACTTCCTTATCCAAGCTGCCTGGACAGGTGTGCAGCAGGCAATGGGGCCCACGGGTCAGAGGGCATGACCGCCATGCTGAGGCTGCTTGAGTCGCTGACAATCCCCCAGCCAAGAGCAGCCCTGAACACAAGGACCGTCACACTGCTGCCTCTCCTTCAGGAATCAGACATCGTCTAAATCGCCTTATCAACCTGGCCCTTACTCAGCGTCTCCAATTTGGATAGGAATTAAGACAGGGCATGGGAGAGACTCAGTAACAACCCAGATGTCCCGGAAAGCTTCATAATTGACCATCTGAGAATCCTGGGGAGCACAGGAGAGGGTGGGGGGCCCTCCAGGGAATCGGTGCTGAGGGTCACAGGCCAGGGAAAAAAAAGTGCCCCGAACGCTCCTACAGTCTCTTTTTAATTAGTTTCTCGAGTTTGCGGATGCGAGATGACTCCTGTTCTGGTGTTGGGGCCATCAGGGACAGTGAGCTGGAGCCTTCTGCCCCCGAGGGCGGGGCGGGGAGCCTCTGGCGCAGGAGCTCCAGCATGCTGCTCTGCTCGCTGCGCTTCAGCCCCTGCGGGTGAGAGAGAAAGGAGGGTGGTCACGGCCTGGGCTGTCCGGGAAGGGAAAGCGCAGTGTCTGGGTGTGCTGAGGACTGAGGCTCTAAAAACAGAACAATTAATCCTCAGCATAGTAGGCTGAAGATTAACACCTTCTTCAAGGGAATGACCAGCCCTGGGTAGTTCCCCGGGGAGAACAGTGGAGGAAAAGGTAATAGGATAAAAAAGGTAAATAGGATAGGAGAGAAAGAAGGTGTTGAGAGACAAAAGGACAGGGAAAGATGGGGGGAAGGAAAACCCCCACTCTTCATGCCGCTCCCTGCACCCCTACCCTCTGCAGAGCAGTGGGTCTCAGCGGCCCCAAGGTCCTATCGCACACCCAGGACCATCCTCAAAAGAGCTCCTCGATTCTGGTCTGTGGTGTGGGGCTAGGTAAGTGCATTTTGAGAGAGCCTCCAGGAACCTCTAACCCACCCCTAGTTTAGAACCACTGAGTGTGAGAAGGATGAGCAGGTGTGGAGAAGATAAGACACTGGGCTAACCTTCATGTCCAGTATCTTCTGGAAGGTTTCTGTGTTGCAGTCCGTGAGGAGTTTGATGTAGTTGTCAACAAACACCACCAATGGTTCATGAGGGGCCATCACCACCTACCGAGGGAGGAGACAAGAGTAGGTCTCAAGGAGAAAGAACTCAGTTGGGGGCAGGGTCACCTCTCCTCACTCTGGCCAAGCACAGAATGGATTCTGCAAGATTCCCTCAAGCAGCAGCAACCCTAAACTCAAAGTGTCCTGATGGCCTATTTTGTCTTCATATTCAATTAGAGCCATGTTTCCTGAATTGGCTGAATCATAAATATCACCTGGATTTCTTTTTAAAGCACAGATACCTGTGTCCCTCCTCTAAAGATTCTAACTCAGTTGGCCTGGCTGGGGTCCCAGGTGATTTTTAAAATATTAGGACCAATCTATTGAGTACAATATACACTATTCTGGTGACGGGTACACTGAAAGCCCTAACTTCAATTCATCCATGTAACAAAAAACACTTGTACCTCTTAAACCTACTGAAATAAAACTAACTAAATATCAGGACCATTTGGGAAACACTATGTCAGAGGGTGTCCTATTTGAGACATTTCATGGGTACGTGGTACCTGGTCCTTCTGTCTTGATATATCCTTATTCCTGAGAAATGGAAAGCAGAAGGAACTGATATAAGTGGATTTTCTCAAAATCAAACATCCCAAAGCTGCCTATTTTGAAGACTTAAAAAAATCCCGAGCTCCATTTCACTACATTTCTTTAAAGTATCAGTCGATATACAGACCGAAGGAAAGGAATGGCACTGCAATCCTCAAATTCATTTCCATTTGGTTTTGGAATGCAGTATCTGATTTTCCTCCCGCAGGAGACTGATTTTGTTTTGAATTCCTGATAATGTACCAAAGAGTGGCAAGGGTAGTTCACTCAGGAATCCTCTGTAATGATTCCCAAACTGTATGCTCTCCTCCCCCCGTGAGCGAGCCAGCGATGAAAAAGACCAGGCTGCTTCCGATGTCCTCAGGCCATAAACTCCAGGTCTGTGCAGTGCCCTCACCTGGTCCCTCCTGCTGGAGCCTGAGGTCCCACGGCTACTTTCTACTCCTGCCATTGTCTGAGTCGTTCTGTTTGGGAAACAGGCGTGAAGCGCCTGCAGGGCCTGGACTTCTGACACATCACGACGGTACCATTTGTTCTCTGGCCGTCACCCCTCTTCCAAATGGGCCCCTCGCTTCTCAACAAGTACAGGTGGAAATCAGATGCAGATGCTCAAGGCTTCAGACATTCATCACCCGGAGTACAATATTTTGTTAAATGAGGCTTTAAAAAACCCATTTGCTGATTAGATTCAGTTACTACAACATCTGTTCAGAGTTCATTTAAAGCCGCAGAGCACAGAGAGTCAAAAAGGCTCATGTGGAAGGGAGGAGCGGATGGCTGGGCCTGAAATCCATGCTGAGAAGCAGAGGGACCCCTGACTTACCCACTGGTTTACAGGGACAACCTCACCTAACTTCCAGTCTCGGCCAAGTCATTTTACAAGACGATCCCACGAGACAAAAAATTCATTTGTCGGAAAAAACTACCAATCCCCAAGTAACTGGCCACTGACTGTCCACAGTACCTGATGAGGCCAAAATTCAGTCCAGCTAAGTGTGGACAATCCTTTGGGCCTTGTGCAGATAAGGCCTCACCCTGTGCTTTCAAAACCAAAACTCCTTGGAATAAGTGATCAAATAAATAAGCAGCCGCTTTTATCAGAATCCCCGAGAAAGACAAGTCATCACCTTAAGGATCATCTCAGCCCGGGTCATGCCTTTCACGACGATCTTAGTGTAGCTGGCGGGTGCCTTCCTCACCACCTGAGAGCCAATGGAGGGGAGGTCGAGCAGGACCATCTTCAGGGAGTGGGTGTCCAGCAGCAGCTGTGGGAGTGAAGCAGAACATTACTGGCCGCTTCGCAGGGACCCGGCACCTTGAATGACATTTTCTTGATTATACAAGCAATACATTCGCATTGCAGAAAATTTAGAAAATAAACAGAAATATAAAAGAAAAGAATTATTTATAATTCCCATTGCCCAGGAAAAACAACATCAAGAAGCCACAGTTTATTATTTTTTTTGAGACAGGGTCTCGCTCTGTCACCCAAGCTGGAGTGCAATGGCGCAATCACAGCTCACTGCAACCTCAAGCTCCTGGGCTAAAGCAATCCTCCCGCCTTGGCTTCATGAAGTGCTGGGATTACAGGCGTGTGAGCCACCATGCCCGGCCAAGAAACCACAGTTTTAAATGTGACATAATTCCTGCGAGTCTCTCTGTATGTGTGTATATAAAAAACTAAATCAGAATTATATTTTACGTATATGCAGTTTTATAACCTGGTTTCCCCAGTTACTATATCAAGTTTTTGTATTCTATTTTTCCATCTTGGCAGTCTTTAAAAAAAAAAAATCATGATTGTTTTTTTTTTTTTTCACTCACTGCGCTCCAGCCTGGGCAACAGAGTGAGACCTCCATCTCTAAAAAAAAAAAAAAAAAAAAAAATCATGATTTTTAATGGCTGTACAGTACTCTATGGGGGGCTGGTGTTTGTATAAACTTTAAGACCTTTCCAAATGGAATGCACCTATTCACACATCTGCCAGCATTGCAAACTGCAACCTCATCGGCACTGAAAACTGTCATGAAATCTTTCTTATTTGTTAGCCAAAAAATGGTAACTCATTATTGCAGAATTTTGAATTTCTCTGCATGCTAATGAGGGTGCAGGAGATCTAACCAAATCTAAACACTGTATCTTGGCAACAATCCACCTTTTCCTGTTTGTTTGTTTTGGTTCTCTTGGATGCCAACTACCTAGAAGGAAATCAACTTTCCTGACTGGCAGGAACAACGGTGTTTCATCATAGTTAGTGTTCATGAGGCCCTGCTCTGGAGGTTATTTATTGTTCCCATTTTACAGATGAGAAAACCAAAGTTCCAGAGGTTTAGTAACTCACTAAACTCATCTCATGTGAGCGATGGGGTTAGGTGATGAGGTGGACAGGAAGCCGTAATTCCATTTCCTGCTGCCCAGGGCAGTTTGGGCTCAGAGCTCACACTGATTCCTGCTGACTCCCCTATTACTGCTGCTGGCTGTTCTTGGCGACCAGGTTGCATAGAAAACGAAGTCAGAATTATATTGTATCTATATACAGTTTTATAACCTGGTTTTAAAGCCAGAAGGGTAACTCTGGCTTGTTTAGGAGAATGGAATTGTACCACCACTAACCAGATAAGGCAGCAGCGGGGTGACAGTTCCTGCTGCCGCTACTGAACTCCGATGATAATGATCAATCTTAAGTTTAGGACAAGGTCTGCGGCTCCTCTTGGAAAGAATTGTGTAATTATACCAGGCAGGCAGGAATGGAATCCCTTCAGGCCTGTGACACTCTGCATCCTCCGATTTTCCGCTTACTTTGCTTTGGACAGGAGAATTAATGACTATAGATAAACTAATTAATGAGAGACTATTCATGGTTATAGTGATTATAATTTTGAAAATGGTATAAAAATTGAGGAAGACAACAATGTTTTACTGGAGTAACTTAGGTGGGAACGTTACTCTCAAGAAGTGGTAAGAAATGACACTAAGGATAGAGTAATTTTATGCAATAATGTGGCTTAGTCAAAGGCCTAAACTATGTAGGCTATTCAATTGCATGCCAGCAAAGTGCCAGGGCATTTAGGACCTTTCTAGATTTCCAGAGAAGAAAATTCTTACTATCCTAGTATCTGCATTTTGAAAAGGCTTACAGAGAAGCGCATACAAGCATCCAGGGGAGAGAACGGCATAGACTGACCGAGGCCCACGTGAAGAGCCCAGGGTCGGCACTTCCCAGAGCCCCACTGGAAATGACTGCTGCTTTCTCAGAGGAAACCAGTACATGCCTCTAAAGAATAGCTATGCTCAGTTCCAGGTGGATTAAAATCCTAGACATAAAAAGAAAAGCTTTAAAACTTTTAGAATAAAATACAGAGATTATTTTTCTTGCTTATGGTTGGAGAAGAATGTCAAACATGGGAGAGGTTGAAAAATCTACCACCCTAAAATAAAAGAAGCCTATATCAGAAGACACAAGCAAAGTAAAAGATAAGACACAAATCAGGAGAGGATATGCGCAATATTGACAAAGGAATGATATTCAGAACACATAAAGATTCCTACAAATCAATAAGAAAACCATCAACAATCCCAACAAGGACAACAATGGGGCAAAGAGAAAACTCAAATGCCCAAAAGGCATGTGAAATGATACTTAACCTTATTAGTAAATGGAAAATGCAAATTAAAACCACAAATGTACGCCATTTCATACCCATCAGAGAGTCAAAGGTAAAAAGGTTGATAATCAAATGTTGGCATGGATATGGCACTGAAATTCAAAATCATGGTGAAAGTATAAATTAGTTTAAGCACTTTAGGGGAAATTCAGTAGTATTTTCATATTTTCTTTCTTTTTTTTTTGAGACAAAGTCTCACTCTGTTGCCCCGGGTAGAGTGCACTGATGTCATTACAGCTGGTCGATACCTAAAACTCCTGGGCTCAAGCGATCCTCCTGCCTCAGCCTCCCGAGTAGCTGAAACTACAGGCACAGGCTACTGCACCCAGGTAATTTTTTCTATTTTTGGTAGAGATGGGGTCTCGCTCTTGCTCAGGCTGGTCTCAAACTCCTGACCTCAAGGGATCCTCCCACCTCGGCCTTCCAGAGTGCTAGGATAATAGATGTGAACCATCACGTCCGGCCTCAGTAATATTTTTTTTAATTGAAGATGCATATAATCCATAACATGGCATTTATATTTACATCCTTTAGAGAAATTCTTGCCCATATAAAAAAAAATGTTTCCTGCACCCATCCACTGTTCGTAAAAGATCTGAAACAACCTAAATGCCCATCAACAGGAGAATGAATAAACAAATGGTGGCATATTCATGCAATGGAATATAATACTGAAGTTAAAATGAATGAATGCAACAACATATATCAACATGGATAAATCTCAAAAATGTTAAGTTGGGCAAAAAAAGCAAGTGGGGAAATGATATGTATAATAGCATTTATATAAAGTTTAAAAATATGCAAAACAAAATCACATATCATTTGTGAACATATACACACATATAACATATTAAAACACATATGGAAATGATAAAAATCAAAATCAGAATAGTGTTTACCTTTGGGCAGAGAGGAAGGGGTGGGCAGGGTGGGGTCCACGGGGGGCTTCAGCAATAACTGTAATGATTTACTTTACATAAAAATGATCTAAAGCAAATGTGGGGAACATTACAAATTTTACTGAGCCAAGTGGTGAGCTGGTGTTCTTTATATTACTTTCTATACTTTTTAATATTTTGGAAATTTATTTTTAAAGTACACCATTTGAGGACTGGCAAGGATTCAGCTTTTGTCTTCCATGTAGCAAATTTTGAGAGCCTTGTCAAAATTAAAGCCATGTCTTAGCTAGGAAAAAAACCCCAATGAATATGTTTTAAAACATATGGGGATACTTCCTACTTTTTCTATATTTTCTACTTCCCAGAGATATAGTATATGCATAAATAATTATATAGTCTTAAGTGACAGGAAGAGTTTTGGATGAATCACATATAATTCTCTTTTGTCCCCCATATCCAGGGTGATATGACACTTTCATTCCTTGGCCAGTCACAATAAAATTCTATCTTTACCAGACTGCTGAAGAGATGAAAACCTTGGTTTCGGGTTTTACATAAAGCAATGCAGTCAGAAAAGGCAGGAAGTAGCCTGACAGATTGAGCAGCTGTTTGTAATAAGTGAAGATAAAAGGTACCATTTATCATGAAAATCTGCTAGTTTTCACCTTTGAAAATAGCTAATGGTTCATCTCCCTAGGCATGAAGCATTGGGCAAGAGGTGGCCATTGTCAAATTTGTTTGCACCTCAGAGATAATTTTTAGGGTAGTGTGGGCTGGCTGATGGTGACAGGCTATTGTGCCATAAGGGTGGCCAGCATGCTGTGTCTGTGGAATTTCATCACCCAGCAATAGAAACCACTGAGGGAGACACTTTACTTCTTAAAGTGCCTCCTACTATTCTTGGGGGACACCGTGGCAATGAGTAGTGACGAAAACCTTGAGTAGATAAGATAAAGGCACACACTCCTTGAAGGCAAGGAACCATATATGTGCTGCCATATATGTGAACAAAGCCACATAAGTGAACCATTTTGCTCCAACCATATAAAATTCTTCAATGATGTGGTACAAAAAAGACAGTTCAAGATATCAAGGATGAATGGACCAAGGTTGGGAGATGTCCTGTTTCTTTTTTCTTTCTTTTAAATTTAGGTATAATTTTCATACAGTGAGGTACACAAACACAAAGTATACAGCTGGATACACTGTTACATATGTACACACCCTATTGCCTAATGGAAGATACAGGACATTTCTGGCATCCCAGAAATGCTCTCTTCCAGTCAGTGTTCTCCTTTCCTCCCCAACAAAGGTAACCACTCTTCTGCTGTCCATCACTGTAGGTTAGTTTGCTGCTCACAAACCTGTTATGAACATTCTTCTACATGTCTTTGGTGGTCATAAGCCCTCCTCCTTTCTTTAGGGTGGAAGCTGCTCAGAGTAGAATCGCTGGATCATTCAGTAGGCATATGTCTATCAAACAGTTTTCCAATGTGGTTGTATCAAAGTCCATTCCTACGTATAAAAGTTCTGGTTGCTCTATATCCTCAACAACACTTCGTGTCGTCACTTTTTAATTTTAGCTAGTCTGATATCATTGTGATTTTAGTTTACATCCATCCTTATTGGCTTTTTGGATAGCCTGTTTGTGAAGTGCCTGTTCACATCTTTTGCCATTTTTCTGTTGGTTGATCATCTTTTTCTAATTACTTTGTTAGAAGTTTTTAAAAATATATATTTAGAATATGAATACTTTGTGAGTCATATGTATTACAAATATTGTCTCCTACCTGTGGCTTACCTTTTAATTCTCTAAATGGTGTCTTTGGATGGAAAGAAGTCCTTAATTTTAAGTACTCCAAAAACTAACCTTTTCTTTTATGATTAATACTTTTAATGTTTTATTTATGGAATCCTTGCCTAACCCAAGGTCATATTCTCTTAATATTATCTTCTAGAAGCTTTATTGTCTTATCCTTTACTTCTAGAGCCACAATCCATCTGGAATTCATTTTTTAAAAACTGAGATGTAATTCATATACCATAAAATTTACTCTTTAAAAGTATACATTTCAGTGGTTTTTTAATATAGTCACAAGATTGTGAACGTGATGTTTCAGAACATGATCTAGTTCAGAACATTTCATCGTCTGACAAGAAATCCTGTACCCACCAGCAGTCACTCCCTTTCCTCCTCCCCCTGAGCCTTTGCCAACCATTAATCTACTTTCTGTTTTATGGGTTCGCCTGTTCTGGGCATTTCACATAGACGGGATCACACAATATGTGGCCTTTTATGTCTGGTATCTTTCACTTAACACAATGTTTTCAAGGTTTATCCATGTTGTAGCACGAATATTTTATTCCTTTTAATGGCTGAATAATAGTCCGTTGTATGTGTACACCACATTTTGTTTATCTGTTCATTGGTGGATGGAAATCTGATTTGTTTCTACTTTCTGATTATTAAGAATAGTACTGCTATGAACATTTGTGTACAAGTTTTTGTGTGAACATATTTTTTTCAATTCTTTTGGGTATACACACGGGAGCATAATCACTGGGTCACACGGTAACTCTATGTTTTCCTTTTTGAGGAAGTGTCAACTGTTTTCCAAAATGGCTATACCATTTTACATTCCCACCAGCGACATGGGAGGGTTCCAATTTCACCAAATCCTCACTGGAATTGATTTTGTGTATGGTGTGTGGTGAAGGTCAAGAGTAACTTTTTTGCAGTATGGATATCCAATTACCCAGCACGATTGACTGAAAAAACCAGCCCTTCCAAACTGAATTGTGCCACTTTTGTCATAAGTCAAGTGTGTACATATGTGTGGTCTATTTCTGAATTCAAGTGTGTTCTGTTGGCTATTTGTCCCTGGTGAAAGCGACACATTGCCCTAATTATAACAGCAATAAAATAAGTCTCGATATACTGAGGTTTAAGTCCTCCAACTGGGTTCTTTTTCTTTAAGATTATTTTAGCTGTTCTTGGTCTTCTGTATTTCCATCTAACTTTTAGAATCAGCTTATCAATTTACACACACACACCCCTGCTGGGATTCTGATTGGGATTGTACTATATCTATAGATTAACTTTAGAAGAATTTATATCTTTTTGAGTCTTTTAAGCAATGAACATGAAAATCCTATCATTTCAAAGGTCTTCATTAATATGTCTTAACATTGTACAGTTTTCTGTATAGAAGACTTGTATATTTTTTGATAGATTTATTCCTAGGTACTTAATGTTTCCTGATGCTACTGTAAGTAATGTCATTTAAAAATTTTCATTTTAAAATTGTTGCTGGTATATAAAAACATTTTTAATACTGATCTTATATTCAGCAACCTTGCTAAATTTATATTTTAATAGTTTATCTATTGTTATTTATATTTATTAATTTATATTTATTATATATTATTTTACATTTTAATAGCTTATCTATTAGATATTTTCATTCACAATCACATTCTCTGTAAAAAGTGATAGTTTTGTTTCTTCCTTTCTAATCTTTATACCTTTTGTTTCTTTTAAAAACATTTTATTTTTTGCCTTACTGTCCTGGCTAGGACTTCAAGGACAATGTGTGATTGAAATGGTGACAGCAGACACTCTTGCCTTATTCCTAACCTCAAGAGACAGAAAACTTTTCCATATTTGACCATTAAGCATGATGTTTATTGTAATTTTTTTTTTTTGAGACAGGGTCTTGCACCGTTGCTGAGGATGGGGTGCATTGGTGCGATCAGAGCTCACTGTAGCCTCAAATTCCTGGGCTCAAGCAATCCTCCCACCTCAGCCTCCCAAGTTGCTGGGACTACAGGCTTGTGCCACCATGCCCAGCTAATTAAAAAAAAATTTTTTTTTTTGTAGCGCTATGTTGCCCAGGCTGGTCTCAAACTCCTGGGCTCAAACTGCCTTGGCCTCCCACAGTGCTGGGAGTACAGGTGTGAGCCACTGTGCCTGGCCCCAGTTTTTTTTCATTAATTGATTCTTTTACTCCACATGCTTGCTCAGTGCTGGTCAGCCCTCCCATGTCCAGGTCCTTGATGACCCTGCTGATGGCTGTCAACTCCTCTGGAGCATGGCTGTGCCTGTCTCCCAGCTGTGTGTGGCACAAAGGGAGGACCCTTTTGACTGAGTGACAGGAGAGGCTTGGAGCTCCCAGCAGGAAGGATGGCCTCACAGAAATCAAGATGGGTCACAGCCTAATGGGGCAGAGAAAACTTAGTGGCTGGACAGATAAGAGATTCAAACAGCTCTTTAGAGAGAAAAAAGTGCTGTGCAAAAGGTGGAAAGCTCTAGCTGGCAGAAGTGCACACATGAAAAAAAAGGAAGAAGAAAATTTAGCTTTTCTGAACATAGGTTCTGCAGAAAGAAAATCTAGAAGGAAGCTAGCGTAATTTCAGAAGCAAGGGAGTTTTGTATCAACTCCCAAAATAAAATTTTATTTTAGATTAAACATGAATGGGCATGGGTGGGAGTGGAACACTACAATTTTTTTTTAAAAACCTTGTTATTATGAAGAATGTCAAACATATATGAAGTAAACAGAATGGTATGACGAGCCCTCACTTCCTAGCTTCAATAACCAAAATTTCCCATCATTCTCACCTCATCTATGCCTCTACTCCAGTGGCACTCAACGAGAGGTGATTTTTGCTTCCCACTCCCACACCAAGCGACATCTGGCAATGTCTAGAGACATTTTGGCTGTTGTCATACCTGAGAGAGTGTCACTGGCATCTGGTGGGCAGAAGTAATGGATGCTGGCGGGTGGGGGCGGAAAAGAAAAAAAATGTAATGGATGCTGCTTACATGCACCCAGCAAAGGGTTCTCTGGCCCTAAATGTCAATGGTGCAGAGGAGGAAGAATCCTGCTATATTTCACTTCCTAATCCTCATGCAATTTTTTTGAGGTAAAATTTACATATATTGAAATGTATAATTCTTAACTGTGTTATTTTGACAAATGGATATACCCATGTATTCCATTTTTGTGTATACCCTTTATCAGATTTAACAATTTTCCTTCTATTTCTACTTTGCTATAAAGAATTATTAATGGGTATTGCATTTCATCAATCCATTTCTTCAGACTGCTTAAAAATACTTTGCCATCTTTAGAAAATTTACTAGGAGAAGTGTGCCTGAGAATTTTTCCAACTGCCGTGATGTACACATAACCTCTTTCTCTTTTTCCACAGAGTTAGATGGTTTTGAATTGAGTTTAAAAGTCAATATGGCCATGATGTGGTATATCCATACAATGGGATATTATTCGGCCTTAAAAAGGAAGGAATTTCTGACACATGCTACAACATGGATGAACCCTGAGGATGTTATACTCAGGGAAATAAGCCAGACGCAAAAAGACAAACGCTGTATAATTCTACCTATATGAGTAGGCAAACTCAGAGACAGAAAGTACAACATGGTTGCCAGGGGCTGGGGGAGGGGGAACAAAGAGTTACTGTTTAATGGCTACAGAGCTTCAGGTGGGAAGGATGAAAAAGGTCTGGAGGCCTTGCATGGTGGCTCATATCTGTAATCCTATCCTAGCACTCTGGGAGGCAGAGGCAGAAGGCAGAACGATCACTTGAGGTCAGGAGTTCAAGACTAGGCTGAGCAAGAGTGAGAACCTGTCTACAAAAAACAGAAAAATTTGGCCAGGAGTGGTGACTCATGCCTGTAATCCTAGCACTCTAGGAGGCTGAGGTGGGAGGATCACTTGAGGTCAGGAGTTTGAGACCAGCCTGAGCAAGAGTGAGACCCTGTCTTTACTAAAAATGGAAAAAATTAGCTGGGCGTGGTGGTGAGTGCCTGTAGTCCCAGCTACCAGTGAGGCTAAGGCAGTAGGATCGTTTGAGCCTGGGAATTTGAGGATGCTGTGAGCTAGGCTGACGCCATGGCACTCTAGCCCAGGCAACAGAGTAAGACTGTCTCAAAAAAAAAAAAAAAAAAAAAAAAAAAAAAAAAAAAAAAAAAAAAAAAA
>RJWJ010007007.1:0-59546 GCA_004363605.1 Indri indri | reverse complement strand
GAGCAGTAGAATTTGCAGTTAATAGGGAAGTAATTGACTGTCAGTAATTGACTTCTGTTTCTCATCTTGAGAAACAAAAGATAAAATATTTGGTGATAAAAATATAAATTTTAAAATGTGTACAACACAAAGAGTAAACTGTGATATAACCTGGGGACTTTACTTAATGAATCAGCATTGGCACATCAATTGTAACCAATGTACCATACTAATGGAAGATGTTAATAATAAGAAAAACGGATGGGGAGCAGATGGGGGAGGTGAGGAGGTATATGGGAATGCTCTGTACTCTCTTCAGTTTTTCTGTAAACCCCTAAAGGTGTTCAAAAAAGAAAAATCTATTAAAAATTTTTAAATATCTAGTTGAACGTTCTTTAGTGGGTTCGTATCATACAAAGTTAGTGTTGAACCTCCTATCCCTTGGGATTTCTCAGTGAAGATGAAGCTGGTTTGCTTCATCTACCATCAGTTAGATTTGCCTCTCACCTGTCTGTTAACTGTGCTCTTGCCTCCCTTCCTGTCTGTTGGAACAGTTGGAATGCCAAGATGCCTTGGAAACAGCAGCCCGAGCGGAGGGCCTTTCTCTGGATGCCTCTATGCATTCTCAGCTCAGAATTCTGGATGAGGAACATCCCAAGGGAAAGTACCATCATGGCTTGAGTGCTCTGAAGCCCATCCGGACCACTTCCAAGTAAGAGGCCCTGCTGGTTAATGACTCGTCAGGGAAGCATCAAAAGCATTTTTGAAAATTCAGGCTAAGATTAGACCAGCTGGGGAGACCTCTGTTTGCTACACAGTGTTTTCTGTTTTTTGTTTTTGAGACAGAGTCTCATTCTGTTGCCTAGGCTAGAGTGCAGTGGCATCAGTCCAGCTCACAGCAACCTTAAACTCCTGGGCTCAAGTGAGCTTCCTGCCTCAGCCTCCTGAGTAGCTGGGGCTACAGGCGCACACCACCATACCCAGCCAATTTTTCTATTTTTTGTAGAGATACAGTCTCGATAGGTTGCCTGGGCTAGAGTGCAATGGCGTCATCATAGCTCACTGCAACCTCAAACTCCTGGGCTCAAGCAATCCTCCTGCCTCAGCCTCCTGAGTAGCTGGGACTATAGGCACACACCACCACACCTGGCTAATTTTTCTGTTTTTGTAGTGACAGGATCTTGCTATGTTGCTCAGGCTGGTCTCAAACTCCTGGCCTCAAGTGATCCTCCCGTCTTGGCTTCCCAAAACCCTGGAATTATAGGCATGAGCCACCATGTTGGTTTACTCAGTGTATTTTAAATACTGGCTGGTCTCTCAATGGTGTGTGTTGACAGTTTTGTGATTTCGATTTTCTCTCCTTAGACACCAGCACCCAGTGGACAATGCTGGGCTCTTCTCCTGCATGACTTTTTCATGGCTTTCTCCTCTGGCCCGCATGGCCCACAAGAAGGGGGAGCTCTTAATGGAGGACGTGTGGTCTTTGTCCAAGCATGAGTCCTCCGACGTGAACTGCAGAAGGTAGGCGTCTCTGGTCCACCCTGGTCTCCCAGTGCTGGGTGGGTAGGGCCTGAGCTAGGAATGTGAAGCCCACAGCTCTGTGTCCTCTGAAGAGCTACGCTGTTCTGTGGAGGGAGGGCGGCCTGGGGATGACTCTTTCTCTTTGCTCTTTTGCTTTACTCCTATTTCACCTTTGATCCTGTTTTAACCACGGGCTTTCTCTCTCTCTCTCAGCCCCGCTTCTCTTCCTGAGTCTGCAGGGAGATTATGTTGCTGCCTTGTGACAGAGTACATTTTTGTGGTAGCTGATTGTCATGATTAAAACTTAGTTTACAACTTTACATTTTACCACAGGAACCTTCAGAAAGGGTTGGGGACCCTTGAGAAAGGGAGTTCTTATACATTTCATTCAGGGGTGACTTTTCTGGGTGGAAGGAAAGGCTTTCACTCACATCATTTTCTGTATCCCGAGAGGCTCCCTGTACAGGGGAAATCTGTAGCTACCCCGGAAGGGTATTTTCTTCCTGAAGGTGAAGACTATGTACACAATTTTAAAGGAGAGACTTGTGTGAGTGTTGGCAAAGCCTGGAGACAAACAGTGATGGCAGGAGGGAAGCTAGGTGTGCCTTTTCCCCTGGGGAGAGTGTAACGAGGACATGTGCCCTTGTCAAGACTAGAGAGACTGTGGCAAGAAGAGCTGAATGAAGTGGGGCCAGACGCCGCTTCCCTGCGAAGGGTTGTGTGGATCTTCTGCCGCACCAGGCTCATCCTGTCCATCGTGTGCCTGATGATCACGCAGCTGGCTGGCTTCAGCGGACCAGTAAGTCTAACCATCCTTTCTGACAGTCTCCAGGGGCCCGGCCGCGGCCAGCTCTAACGCTCTTGTTCTGTTGCAGGGGTTGTGCTCAGCTTTGGGCTAGGTAGCCTTAGAGATGCCTCCAGGTCTGTTGAAAGGGGTCGATGGATTTTGGAGCAAACGGTGGCTTATCAGCCACTGGGAGGATGAGGGGACAGTGTTGCCAGAGAAGAAGCAGAACTGGCTTGCCTTCCTGGGTCGGGGGAGAAACTGAACTGATTCCAGCTCTGCACAGGACTGTCCTTCTTGGTTGCGTGTCCACATGAAATGACAGTTTTGGTCCAGGCGAATGTGTCTTGCGGTGCTGTGAGTGGGTGAGAGAACGTTGCGTGGCATGGCTGGTGAGCCAGCACCGATGACCTGCTGGGTGCCTGGAGGCAGAGGTGTCACGTGTTTGGCGAGTCTGTGGCAAATGAGCCCTGAGGAAACGAGAGGACTGTCGAGGTTTTTAGGAGTCTGACCTGGAGTCCACTTTAAGTCTGGTTTCTAGTGTGAACTATGTGGCAAGCATTGGGGTGGCAGCTGTGGCGTTTCCTAGACTGTACTGGAGCAGAGTAGGTGAGAGAGCCTGTGACATTCACGCTGTTTCCTGGGCACCTGTTCCTTACACCTGCTGTGCTGCCTTACACTTGAGACTTTGATTAAATCTATTCTCTGCATATTTGCCTTGAGGCATCGGAGCAGTAGTACTGCTTATACTGTGCATTTTCCGTGTGTGGGTAAGCTGGAGGTTCATGGTTTTGGTAAGTATGCCAACACGATGCATGGTGATTAGGTAAAACTAATTTGCAGTTTTGTGTTTTTGTTTTTCTTAAATGTTTGATGCCTCTTGTTAAAGTGTTGATCTCTTTTCTGAAGCAGAGAACGCTACTTTTCTGGTATTGAGTTTCTATATTAATTGATCAACTAACATACTTTTACATAAGTTTTAAGTAAGAAGGACCATGTAATTGAAATGTTATGTTATATTATTGACCAAATTGGCAAACATTTTCATAGAGCCAGCTTCCCCTAAGAAGAGCTTCTGTCATTGTTTCACTACAGGGTTGGTGGCTGCTCTGATCCTTCATAGAATTCTTTCATCTGGGTAGCACCATATGCAGGCTTTCTTAATAAAGTGATAATGGGCTTTCTCACTTCCAGTTGGCCAGTGCAAGATCTTCATTGGCTCCCCTCAAAAAAAAAAAAAAGAAAATGGATTATTGGGATTTTAATTCTTTTTGGAAAAAAAATGTTACCTGTGCATGTTCAGCTTGGTGGTGGCTTTCCAGTCACTCCCTTGAGCATCTGTATATTACTTAATTTCTCATTTATGGTGTAGTGCACTGGGATACTAATTTCTAATAAACTCTTCTAGATGCCAGGGAAAGCTGAGAGCCCTCCTTTAACAGGAAAACAGCAGCATGCTTTTTCTTCTCTTTGCCCTTTTGGGGAAGAGCACCTCAGGGCCAGTGTTATTTCATGAGATTCCATCCTAGAACAACTGAGAAAGCAATGGATTTATCAATCCCTCTTATTGATAAAAAGATTTAAAAGTGTAAACAATAAAGATTTAAAAGTGTAAACAATGCAAACTTCTTTTTTGGAGCTCCAGTTCTAATGCATTTCTTTTAATTGGAAATTAAAGAACCAGGCTGGTTTTGAGATTAGTACTAGCAATGAACAAACCTCTTGTCTGTGGACTTAAATTCTTTTGAGGAACATCCATTTTAGATTTTTGCAAAATTTCTAATCTGGCATGACTTTCAAACTAGTTTAATCTGTTCTTGTACAAACCTACATAAGAATGGACTCCTCAAATGTGGGCTCCCCAAATGTAGCATCATTATTTCTTGTCCGCCCTCAGGTCTCACTGAACCTTGGTAGCCACACACACAATGAATGAAACACAAAGTTGTTGTGTTTCAGTTTTTTGTGACTGCTGGCCATTTATGGATCCAAGGTTTTGGTGATGCCAGTGGACCAGCGCTGTGTGCCGGGTGCCCAAGGGTCATGATAATGTTATTGGAGTACCAGAATCTACCGGAGTAGCCAAATTGCTAAATTTACAGAGATGCTTTTGGGGCCTTCCTGGATTAAGACAGTTTTAAAAGACCAGGCCTGACCTATCCTATGATCTGTTTGTAAAGAATTAGCATCCGCCCTGTAGATCTGCAAGAGAAGGCTACCTCCTGCGGTGCTATCTCTTGGTGAATGCTAACTCTGCTCCAGGGCCTTTTGGGGAAAAAGGACAGTGTAAAGCCTTTAGAGAGGTAAGTTTCCCACCCTTCCAACCTCTCTCCAGCTGCAGCTTGCTTGGTGCTGTCAGGATCTGGATTTGGGGGGAGTCTCTCTGTAGTGGAACCAGTGACAGAAGCTGTTCTTTAGAATTTTCAGGATGGCTGTATTCTGCGGTCAGAATGAGAGAGTCAAGCTGGGCAGAATCTCTCGCCAAGAGTTCAGGTAAGGTAAAGTTTATTCACTGGGAATGCTTTCCACAGCCAGACAGCTATGCTGACAGTCTTGAGTTTTCTTCCAATTTGTTTAGATTTAAATGATAAATTTGTAAACTTTTTAAAAACTAAATTTTGGTTGGATTTTTCATGAAAACCTTTTTTTCTTTTATCCCATACGAAACGGTTTGAAATGTCATTGCTTTTTAAAAACCCTATGTGTTGGAAATTCTTTAATCTGCTGTTTCCTCTTTTTCCCCCTTTGAAAGTTTGCATAGTGTAAACATTCATTATGTCTTTTACCTTCCCTGCTCCTCCCCTCTGGGAGGTGCTAATGCAATTACCGGTGCTGAAAAATGGCACTCTAAAGGTATGGGAAGGAAGGAGCCCAAAACAACAACCTGCTGTCCCTTCAGCCTTCCTTTGGAGACTGCTCCATCAGTGCCGAGGTGTGTGGGAACATGCTTCACTGCACCGTCATCTTACTGAGTTGCTTCACGTGAGGAAAAGGGGCTTTGACCCTGTGACTCAGTTCCACATTTTGGATTGCATACTGGAAAAGAAGCCAATCTTCTTGCTAGTAAACCAACAACCAGCTGTACGCAGTGGTGACCCAAGCAATGGATATAAACCTAAAAATCTGAGGGAGGGGAGAGGTGGAATACAGTAGTTCTTGGAATCTGAAATCTCCCATTTGATCAGGTTATTTACCGGGACTTGACATAAATCTGATTGGTGGGGATCCTCTCCTAGGACTAGTGGTCATTTGGTATTTATTTACTCTCAGGAAAAACGAGAAATACGAATTAACCTGGAGAGAGTCTGGGTTCTGGGATTCGGCATTAGTTAACCCAGGACGATCGTGTCTGGCCTCCATTGTCTGTCATTCAGCTCTGGCTTATGGCTGCAGTGACCTCCGCTATGAGGAACCAAGATAGATGGGTGGATGGGTCTCGAGATAATTTTTTTTTCTTCTTTCAGGGTGGGGGATTGATTTGGCTGCCTTTTGTTGTGGTTTGTTTTGTTTTATTTTTGTCAAGATCAATTTTAGCTACAAGGACTTGAAAAGACTCAGAAGGGTGCCACCAGTTTTTCCTCGAGGCCTAGAATTCTGTATTCTGTCCTGAGCCGAGGTAATTCCTCCCAACTTAGTGCACCAATAGCACCAGCAATTTTGAGCAGAATACCTCTTTGGGGGAGTTTTCAGTTTTGTTTTGTTTTTTAATTCTCTTTCCTTAGCAACAAAGTCTTTAATCCTAGAGAATCTACTCCCTTGCAGAATCCTTGCAACCTCAGGAGCCCTAACTGATCGAGTGCTGTCAGCCTGGTGTACTACTTCGGACTTGGAAACAGATACCGGTTCTATTCTGTATTTCCACTGTGTGTAGTTAAAACAACAGTCAGAGGCCAGATGACCTGTTAGATGACTAGCCCTGTATAACTCGACTCTGTATGTTCCCATTGTATGTTACTGCAATGCTCCTGTTGTACAGTGTTTGTGAGATGCTCTTTGAAGATGGTACTTTTATATTTTTTTCATTTTCAATAAAAGTACTTTATTTCCCACTTCTGGTATTTAATACTGTTGCTGAATGTGCCTTGTGTGAGTGTGTGCTCCGGCGTTGCAGGACCTCAGAGCTGGAGGTGGCACTCGGTGGTTCTTGGGGGCTGGCTGCCTTCCCTCTCTGCAGGTGGTGTTAGACATATGCTACCTGAGGTAACATGTTTTTGTTTTTGGGAGGGAGTTGGGAGTGGGGAGGGCCCATGGGAGGGTTTCTGGATTTCTGATAGTCTGCTTTGTTTGCTGTCTTCTGTACTATTAAACTGCTGATGTTTATTTTCAGGAATGTTTTGCAAATGCACTTCTCACTCTTCCCCAGTACAACTGTAGGTACACTGTTCCTTTTTATCAAATAAGCACGTTTGAAATGATCCAAAAAAAGGTCTTAATTTCATTTAAAGAAATGTATCCATGTGTGGAGTTACTGGAATAAGGTCAAAGATATACTTTTGAATGACCACGTGTTTAGAATTAATTTCAGCTCATGGACAGGTTTATGTTACATTAGAAAGAGTAATACTTTTGATAGTGTCCTTAAGAAGAAAGTCTCAAATTAGATTTACCTCCTGCAAAATGTCCTCAATAAATGACTGCAGGCAGACTGTGGTAATATTTGGTCCTCCAAGAAGATTTTCCTTTGCTTGCACACTGGTCACTGTACAGTGGAGCTGCCTACTCTTTCTAACTTAACATAAAACTATGGCATCGTGTGTGGGTGCTGTGGAGATGTTGACAGTGGTGTGTGTTTCTCCCTGTAGGCCTTCATGGTGAAACACCTCTTGGAGTACACCCAGGCAACAGAGTCTAACCTGCAGTACAGCTTGCTGTTAGTCCTGGGCCTCCTCCTGACAGAAATTGTGCGGTCTTGGTCACTGGCACTCACTTGGGCATTGAATTACCGAACTGGTGTCCGCTTGCGGGGGGCCATCCTAACTATGGCATTTAAGAAGATCCTTAAGTTAAAGAACATTAAAGAAAAGTCCCTGGGTGAGGTGAGTGAGGGATGTCTGCTTCACAGCAAAGACCAACTTCCCAGCAGGAGCTGCTTTCTTTCCTCTGGGGCCCTGCTTTGTCCTTTATCTTTCTCCTGAGACAAGTGACCTGTGTCCTTGCAGGGCCCCCTCACTACTCTTTGTGTCTTGTAGCTCATCAACATTTGCTCCAACGATGGGCACAGGATGTTTGAGGCAGCTGCTGTTGGCAGCTTGTTGGCTGGAGGACCCGTTGTTGCCATCTTAGGCATGATTTATAATGTAATTATCCTGGGACCAACAGGCTTCCTGGGATCTGCTGTTTTTATCCTCTTTTACCCAGCAATGGTGAGTAAATCTCCTAGCTGTGTCTTGGCAGTTTCTCCTTAGGAGATGAGTTACTTCCACTGGGTTATAGTAGGCATCCCTAGGGTATCGCATCTTTGATTGGAAATTTCCTCAAAGCAGTTACCTGGTTTGAAAAAATCTGGAGCTGGTCAGTGCTCAGTCCATATGGGCAGAAATGTGACTTGAGAGGAAGTAAAGTGTCATTTGCATAAAGGCAGTGGCTCCTAATGACATTTAAAAAGACTAAGTCTAGCCAGGCTGGTGGCACACCATGGTAGCTGGGTGGTCCCAGCTACTTGGGAGGCTAAGGCAAGAGGATAGCTTGAGCCAGGGAGTACGAGACAAGCATGGGCAACATAGCAAGACCCAATTTTTAAAAAACAAACAGCAAAAACCAAAAAAACTATTAAAAGAAAAAATCTGAGTGAAGGAGAAGACCAGTAGGTGAACCCTCCTGCCCCGCTGTAACACAGGAGTGTGTGAGTTACGCCCTCAGGAGCTGGTTCTGATGTGGCTCTCCTGCTTCCCCTTTGGTAGCACTCTGTATCTGTGATCACTGTGAGAACAAATATTTGTCTTCACTGCCTTGTAAAGAGAAGAGAATTAATATTATCAGCCAGTAGGTCACAGTACAACTACATGAAACCTGGCTTGTCCAAACAGAATTATATATTCATTTTATTTAGAGTGACCTTAAGCAGATTAGGTAGTTCTCAAGTTGGAATGAGCTTTGATTTGGTGTGGTATCGCTTTTCTTTTCAGATGTTTGCATCACGGCTCACTGCATATTTTAGGAGAAAATGTGTGGCTGCCACAGATGACCGTGTCCAGAAGATGAATGAAGTTCTTACCTACATTAAATTTATTAAAATGTATGCCTGGGTGAAAGCATTTTCTCAAAGTGTCCAAAGTGAGTTTAAAGATTTCATATGTGGATATGATAGAAGGACTTTGGATTCCTTGGGTCTGGTTACTCACACAGCTTTGCTTCCTGAGCACGTTAGATACTAGGACACCTAATGTCATAGTGTCATTATATACAGTCATGTTTAGAGGCATCTTAGAGATTTGTACCTGTAACCTCATGTCACCTATGAGGAAATCGAGACCTGGGAAAATTGTAATTTTTCCCAAGATAACACAGCTAGTTAGGAATAATTCAGTTTCAAAGCCCCTGGGTATATTCTTGTCCTGCCCATGATTTCCTGGCCTGGCTGTGAGGCTGTCACAGAAGACAGTATCAAATGACTGCTGAGAACTCCACTTTTGCCCCTTCTACTCTGTGGCTGCAAATGCACCAGAGGTGGTTGTATGACCTGAGTGGTGATCTGGGAGTCAGGATGGTTGGACTCTGGTCCTATCTGCCACTCACTAGGAGCTTTTTTGTTTGTTTTATTTTTTATTTTTGTTTTTTTAAATGATCAATTGATGTTGACTCACCAAGTTTGCAGTGCCCGGCCCCATCTTGATCTGTAAATTTAATGCAGGCATAAGCACGTGCAATATGTAAGTGTCACAAAGCTAGGAGGAATAGTCAGCACAGACTGGGCATTCAGAAAGATCTCAACAGAAGCTGGAATGATGGGCCTTAAGACAGGTAAAACTGAAGAAGGATATATTTAAAGGCATGTGAGAGTTTAAATATATAGGTACATTTCATATTTATTTAAATAAAAAAGATAGGGGCTGTTAGTGGACCATAACCTTACAGAGAGCTGACTGAATACAGTGCTGTTAAACAGTTAATGCAGTTCTAAGTGGAATAGAAATACAGTGTTCAGGTCAAGGTAGCTGTTTTCGTTTCACTGACTCAACCTTAGGGAACGTTATGTCCAGTGTTATTTATGAGGGCTGTTAAGCTAAGAAGCATCTAGAGGAGGTGACCATGCAGAGGTGTCCAGCAGTGGATTGGGCTGCCTTGTTAAGTAGCGAGTTTGTTTCCACCGGAGTGGAACAAATGGATTCCGAATGGATGTTTGCCAGCATGCTGATGGCAGGGTGGCTGTTCAGGGTCCTTTCGGGCTCTCAGATTCTATAGTTTTATGATCTCGTTTCTGAGATGCCACCCATCCTTCATCTCTGACTGGCATCTGTACCTGTGTGTGTGAATTTGCAAAGGGCAATGAGTTTAGTGTTTTTACGTGACTTATGAATTAGCTCTGAAGATAGTTCCCAATGCAATGGTGATACCTTTAAGGTAAGTGCATAGACTCTGAGAAGAATTATTTTTATAGTTAAAAATATATCACTATTTTATTGTTCTACTTCCTGCTCCTTGGTCTTTAAAAAGTACTCTATCGTTGCTCTGTTAATAAGAGTGTTGGTTTTGCAGATATTTAAGAAAAATCGTTCTGCCTGTAGAAATTGCATTTCACCCATCTTCTTCCAATCATGCCTAGAGCTTTTTGGTGTGGAAGCTTCTATCCCATTGCAAACATACAGCAGGCTCTCTAGGAAATCTCAGTCCCTTTTTAATTCTCCACTGCCATTGTATAGTCTTTCCTGTAGTTCCTTAGGCAAAAAATAAACAACTAGGTAAGAAAACAAACTGTCAATTGTAGAGACAATTAATGTCTTCATTCCTTCTAAACCTAAGAAACTTACAAGAAGAATCAGAAAAGGGCAGAAGATGGTCATTGTAGTCGCATGTAGTGACAGCTTTCTGTTAGATTCATTCCTGTGACTTGCTCCATTTCAAACCTTGGGCTTATGTACCAGCTTTAATGGTAGAACTGATAGTCATTGACCTAGTGTTTGCATCATAGATGTTAAAGGGTCATATTGAAATTTATGTGTGGCTGAAGACTGACAGTCGTATTTGATGGTGGAGGAGAAATGTCCCAAGATTTCTTTTAACTTGCTTTGAAATTGGCTTGCTTTTGTTCATAGAAATCCGAGAGGAGGAGCGTCGGATATTGGAAAAAGCCGGGTACTTTCAGAGCATCACTGTTGGTGTGGCTCCCATCGTGGTGGTGATCGCCAGCGTGGTGACGTTCTCTGTTCACATGACCCTGGGCTTCGATCTGACAGCAGCACAGGTCAGGGAGCCCTCGGGGATGGGGAACATTCTAGAAATACCATGGATTGGAGGTTCCCCCAAGAATTAGAAGGTGTTTTTTCATACACGTGATTGAGCTCAGAAGTGGGAGAGCAGAGAGCCAGCCCTTATGCACAAATAGTGTGTGGGTTGTTTTAGACGACCTACGTTTGGATTTAATTATGAAAATACAGATCATCCTGTGTTTCAGATTTACTGAGAATTTTAATTGAAGGTCTAATTAAAACCTATTTTTAAAAAAATGTAGCTGACTTGTAGTAACATTGGACGGTCAGGCTGTAGCCATCCTAGCGCCTGCAAGGGAATTGCTGATGTCTTGTCATTTTAGGTGCACAGCTCAGATTCTTCTCTTTCCTGTTTTCAGGCTTTCACAGTGGTGACTGTCTTCAATTCCATGACTTTTGCTTTGAAAGTAACACCGTTCTCAGTAAAGTCCCTCTCAGAAGCATCGGTTGCTGTTGACAGATTTAAGGTAAGTGGCTCCTTTCCCCTCTCCCATGTCAGGAGCTGTCCTGGCACAGCCAACTGCTGCCTCTGTCCCAAGGGCCACACAGGCCAGCTGCACTTGGCTTTGGCTTACCGTTAGCCTTTGGCAAGCTGGCAAGAGAGGGGCAGTGGAGGAGACTGAATTAAGGAATGAGACTAGTCACCTTTTAAAATTAATATGTATTTTTACATCTTGTGGATGACGGGCTCTGGGCTCCCAGGATTTCAGTGTTCCCCTTTAGCACTGGCCTCTCCATCTGGGCCTGACAGGGACATGTGTCATAACTCACTGTGCCTGGAAGTGATTTAAACCTAGAAGACCATTGCTGTTGGGTGACTCTCAGGGTTTCCTCCCCTTGATCTTTGCCATTGTCATTTTGATTGGTTGACATCCTAAGTCTTTTTTTTTCTTTTGAGACAGAGTCTCACTCTGTCACCCTGAGTAAAGTATGGTGGTGTCATCATAGCTCACTGCACCCTCAAATTCCTGGGCTCAAGTGATCCTCCTGCCTTGGCCTCGGGAGTAGCAGGGACTACAGGCACATGCCACTGACCCGGCTAATTTGTCTTTTTTTTGGTAGAGATGGGGTCTCACTCTTGCTCAGGCTGGTCTCGAACTTTGTCCTTTTTGATATTTACTTTTTCTTGTCCTGTGGTTGTCAGTCATGATGCAGGGAATGCAGTGACTTGGAATAGTCCTAAAACTACATCATGTTGAGAAGTGCAGTTAATTAAGTATCAGTTTCTTTTTTTGCAAGTGGTTGGTTGATCATACTTTGGCTATATTCTTTGTGCCTTCAGAATAATACAAATACATGATACAAGAGGAGGGAGTATATTTGGGAAGTGGAGAGAGAGAAAGATTTGAAAGTGGTTAACACTTAAAAAAAAAAAAAAAAAAGGAGTGTCATGTGGGCTGGAATTCCTTGACAATGCCACTGTGTGGATTAGCTCCTGGGCTCCTGCTTATATGTCCTGGCCAGTGGGAACAATATGAAAGCAACTTTGGTGACATGAAGGCTTGAAGCTCAGATGTTCAAGGGATGATTATCATCATCTCAGAGGTTCAGGAGAACACAAATTGGATTTTCCTCTTAAGAAGAATGAAGATTTATTTATATTCTACTTGTTTGCAGTTAACTAAGTGAATTTTATTTGGTCAAGATAGTTGGTCCTCAAGAATGCACCCCCATCCCCATGTTCTCCCCACCCCAGCCTGGCTGCTGGGTTAGGAGCCAGGGTTGTGTGAAAAGAAACAGTCTAATGATAACCAGAGCTTTATATTGCTGAACCCACAATACCCAGTCATGGAAGAAAGCATTTGATCATAAGTTCTCCCCACTGTTTGTTCTTATATTCTGTTTTTTTTTTTGTTTGTTTATTTGATTTTTGAGACAGAGTCTCGCTCTGTTGCCTGGGGCTAGAGTGCAGTGGCATCACTGTAGCTCTCTGCAACCTCAAACTCCTGGCCTTGAGTGATCCTCCTGCCTCAGCCTCCCAACTAGCTGGAATTATAGGCCCGTGCCACCATGTTTGGCTAATTTTTTTATATTTAGTAGAGATAGGATCTTGCTCTTGCTCAGGCTGGTCTCAAACTCCTGAGCTCAAGCAATCCTCCCACCTTGGCCTCCCAAAGTGCTAGGATTACAGGCGTGAGCCACCGTGCCCAGCCTGTTGTTATATTCTTGTTAGCGAATGGATTTCATAGCATTTTAGATGAAGAAATAAGAGTGTATAGTGTAGGTTTGTTCTCTTGTTTTTTGAGGGTTCTCCTCACTTATTAGTAAGGACTTATATCAGCAGGTGGCTTTTCACACCATAGTTCTCTCCTCTGTGCAGGAAGCTTTGGAGTTAACAACAGAAGCAAAAACACCCAGAGCTCTATTATATGCCCCATGAGATGTCAGTCCCATTCTGTCTTATTCCTCTTGGCAGTCTTTTTTTCCCCTCCTTTCTTTAATTAGATACTTGGCCGAAGATAACAAGTATTTATTCCTTAATCCCCCCAACTCTAAGCCGGTTCTTTCTTATTATCTTCAGGTGCTTATTAATTAGCATTACATTTACTTCCCTACGGTGTTGAAGGGGGGCTTGTCTTAGCTGTAAGGCAACTGTTCATAATAAATGTTTCTGAGTACATTAAAGGAAATCTGCCTGAATCCTGGGGGATCATCTAAGGCAGGCTTTTCAAAACAACAACAAAACTGTTCCTGAGATTATGTCTTCCCAGAAAGCACCTGCTCTCCCATCATTTCTAGGAGATGGACAGGAGGATAACAAGGGTGGGACTTGCCTCTTTATTTTTGCAGACCTTGAAATTCAGCGAAGATGTGGAAGCCTGCTTTTTACCCTGTGCCTTCTTGTTTTGTGTCATTTCCTTTCTCTTTCTTTTATTGGAGTTGGGGATGTGATAGATACACAAGTGTAGCCTTTTCTCTATCTGACCTTCCCTGAAAGTGCATCTTGCAGAAGAACTTGTCGCCTCCTGTTGGGTAGGGTGAATAAAGGATAGAAAAAGAGATGTAAAATTTCTAGGAGGATATTAAGCTGTAGAAAGCCAGAAAGAAGCCACGTTGTGGGTTTTCTGGTCAGATTGTCACTAGTTGTAGTAGGGTGGCCAGCTCTAGCAAAGAAAAACACAGGTCACCCAGTTAAATACTGCACAGGCATAATTATACTGAAAAATTATTCACTGTTTTTCTGGAATCCAAATTTAACTGGGCATCTTGCATTTTAGCTGGCAACCCTGTGAGTAGTCCCCTCTGCCCAACAGATACATTCTGATTTGATTCTTCTAGTGAATGAGGGTAACGTTTTGATGGTCAGTGTCAGGTGGTGAGGTTGAGTTTTATGTTTTGTGTACCTCTGAGATTCTTTTGCCCTGGAAGGTGCAAATCCAAGTAGATACAAACTCAAGTGTGGTGAGGCCCTTCTCTGCCTGTCAGCATGTCAGGGCAGAGTGACCTGAAGCCAAAATCCTCCTGGGAGGAGGGCAGAGCTGCAGGGAGTGGAAAGGAAGAATGGGGAAGGAGCTGTGCAAACCTGTAGGTACCAGCATGTTTCTTAATAGTTTATTGAGGCCTAAGATCTTCATCCTTTCAATAACTTTTGAGGGGAGAGAAATGATGGGAATTCTGTCAGCATGTGGCTTTACTCTGTGAAAGTGACCAAAATATTAGGCATGTTACTCTTAGCTCCTTCTCTCAGGAAGACTGAACAAATGAAACCAACAGCTGTTTTCAGCAGCGGCTAAACCTAAGGTAGACCAAGAGTGAAGATTATCTAGGAAATTTAGAAACATGGCACTTCTAGGAAGATTAGTGATTAGGAATGAATGGGAGAGTGGTGACTTAAGGGAGGACAAGAGCAAGTTTGGAAGTTTCGAATCTAAGAGAAAAGGTTTGTTCTTGGGGAAGCAGATTATATATTACATTTAATAGCATCTGCAAACTTCAAGATCATTTGGGGTTCTTAGTACCTAAGCAAAGAGTCCTGACCCTACGAGTCATCTTTTCTCTAAAGATTTTCTAATGTTTTAAAATCTTTTATTAAAAAAAAATTTTTTTTTTATCATACTAGGCATCCAACTGTGATAGTATTCTGTAGAGAAGGTCGCTGGTCTAAGAGCATTGCCAAAAGTGGATTCAAAGTCTTATGGGAAAGTCCTGGGCTATGATTTATTATGGTCAGTGTTCCACATCTTATTTTAGGGACATTTCTCTTTTCTAGAATTCCGTTTTTATTCTCTTAACATAACTCAGTGGGACTCTGGAGAGAGGAAAGACCTTGTTCTCTTCCCAAGGGATATTTCTCCAGGAGGTACCCTTCACTTTCATTTCTTTGGTCATTTAAATTCTCACAAGTTCCAAGGCAGGGCTTTGAAGACATAAGAATTTCTTGGCAAGAAGATGTACTGTATATTAGATAACACCTTAGATACTCTTTTCTAACCCTAACAATGTAAGCCTAGTGACAATCTCAGTTCAGCCTGCCCGCAGATGGGTGCAGACTGTGGGTGAGGGAAGTGGACAGGCTTTGGGATTCTGCAGGAGGGGTCTGGAAGGAAAACAGCGTAGTGAGCATCTGTGCCCTTTGGTTGTCCTACCTGCTACTCGGTAACTCATGAGTGAGAACAAGAAGCTGCATGCCAGTCAGCTGTCCTTAGGTCCACGTTAGGCTGGTAGAAAAGGAAAATGTAACTTAGCGTGCAATGTGTAGTGTCGAGTGTGGGGTCGATTGACAAGGCCCCTGTACCTCCTGAGCTGTCCCTACACTCCCGCTGACCCCTGACGGGCCTGAGACTGGGCTACACTAATGAGCTACCTTTTGCCCTTCAGCTTCCTTCCACTGTATAGCCCGATGTGTTTTGCTGCGTGCGTGTGCGCCCTAGGCTTGTCTCCCTGGTCTTGATCCAGTGTCCCATCTTTGCACCTCTCTCACAACTCCTATCAGAGTTTGTTTCTAATGGAAGAGGTTCACATGATAAAGAACAAACCAGCCAGTCCTCACATCAAGATAGAGATGAAAAATGCCACCTTGGCATGGGACTCCTCCCACACCAGTGTCCAGAACTCGCCCAAGCTGACCCCCAAAATGAAAAAAGACAAGAGGGCTGCCAGGGGCAAGAAAGAGAAGGTGAGGCAGCTGCAGCGCACTGAGCATCAGGCGGTGCTGGCAGAGCAGAAGGGCCACCTCCTCCTGGACAGTGACGAGCGGCCCAGCCCTGACGAGGAAGAGGGCAAGCACATCCACCTGGGGAGCCTCCGCCTGCAGAGGACGCTGTACAGCATCGACTTGGAAATCGAAGAGGTAAGTCCTGCCTCTGCCCACGCCCCAGCTACCGTGCCACGCGCCTTCTGATCTGGCAAGGAAAGTACTTTGTGGCTATGAGTGATTTTGAACGAAAGAGCACATTGGCAGCCCTGACTCTCAAAGAAATACGTAAGCATTTTACCAGAGAAATTACTAACAACTGATCTTGTGAGATGCTCATTTTATAAGCAAGGAAATGAAACTTTCCACTGGATTTTCCAGGATTTTTCCCTCAATAGGATTTTGGCTACTGCAGTTGTATGTGAGCTGTGATAATTATTTCTGGTTCTTGTAGCTCTGTGTGGGCTCCTCGTGAGCACTAGGCTGTGCATCACACAGAATCTGGAACATAATAGATATTCTCAGTGCTGCTATTAGAGACAATTGTGTTGTAAATTGATTAATACAAGTAAAGGATCATCATGGTGTATGAGGTCGTGCGCAGATAGCATAGGATTGGAGTCTCGGAGGGTCTCCTGTAGAAAGTGCCTGGAACAGGGACTCTAGGTTCAAGGCTTTTTGCATACAGAATGTGCCCGGGAACCAGCATCATTTTCAGAGGGTCCCAAATGTCTAAATATTCACTCAACAGCCATTTTTTAAGTACCAGCTCTATGCTGGGTGGTGTCATAGGGCTGGGAATATAGCAGCAAAAAACCAGACAGACAAACATCCCTGCCTTCCTGGAGCTTACGTTCTAGTGGGCAAAACAGATGGTAAACAAGTAAAATACATTGTGTGTCCGGTGGTGACAGGGCTGTGAAGGCAGGGGATGGAGAGTGCTGGGGCAGGGAGCAGGTGTGGTTGCAGTGTGCATAGGTTGCCTGAGGGAGGCCTCATTTAACAAGTGTTATTTGAGCAAAGATCTAAAGGAGGTGAGGGAGTGAGCTGTGTGTGCATCTCAGGGAAGGGCATTCCAGGCTGGAGAAATGGAATAGAGCACAAAAGCCTGAGTCTGGAGTGGCTCCGCTGCAGTGGAGCGAGCTTGGGAGAGAGTGGGAGGTGCTGAGGGCAGAGGGGTGGTGGGTGCCAGACCTCTGGCGAGACTTTAGCTTTACTCTGAGTAGGAAGAGAAGCCGTGGGAGGATTTGGAGCAGAATGACGTGATCCCACTTATGTACGAGGAGGATCCTTCTAGCTGCGGATCCTTCTAGCTGCTGGATTCAGAAGAGCATGTAGGGAGACAAGGAACAAGGAGAACAGTTACGATCCGTTACTGCAGTAACCCAGGAGGAAGCTGGGGATGTCTTGGACCACGGGTGGCGGTGATGGAGGTGGTGAGAAACCTTTGTCCGCGTGACTGGAAGTGGGCAGGAGGTGGATCTAATGCTGGAGGCATGTTAAGCAGGTCTAGAGCCAGACTGAGAACAAAAGTGTCCAGCTCTTGAAAGCTCTAAGCAAGAGGGGAGACTAGTCCTTAGTGAGACCACCTGAAACTATTAGTGTAGTTATCATTGAGGGGCACTCAAGTCAGTTTTTTACTTTTGTTAACTCCTAACAACAGGCTTTTATTTAATAACTATTACCGTGGTTACTGAGAGAGCTCTGTTATGTAGCTAATCAGGACTCTGTTAGAGAATTATTCCTCACATTCAGCAGAAATTTACTCTTCTCCTTTGTCTGTTGATCCTCCTGCCCTTTAGAGCCCACAGACACATGACAGACCTGTAGCCATTTGAAGAGAGGGACCGTAATTCTCGCTGGGTCTCCTCTTCAGGGAGGGGAAGGGAAGACAGTGTTTGCCAAATGTCTTCAGTGCAGCAGACACTTACTTTATTGTTGGTGTCTCATTTAGTCACCAGAGCAGCGTTCTTCTCTGTGTGACCCTGACTGGCCTGAGCAGAGATTGAACCTGTGGTTGACTTCCTCAGTACCACCAGGTGGTAATCCTTCAAACTCCTGGACCACGTCAGAAACTATTTGTTCAAAAGACTCTTATTACCTACCAGACACTGTATGTGGTTCTACAAGAATAGCTCCTTTCCTCAAGGTGCTTGGAGTTCACTGAGGGAGACGCCATATTAGTTTAAGTAACAAGGCCAGGATCACACAAGTCGCAAGTGCTGGTGGAGTTGGGATTCAAGTCAAGACCTGTCTGCCTCCAGAACCCGTGCTCTTTCCTCACCGCCACTCTTCCTTCCTTCCCTGGGAGGCTTGAGCCATACAGGGTTTATTTTAAAGTCATCTGTCCTTGAAAACTTTCAACACTACCGATTGAGAACTCATTATCTTGCCTGAGGACATTCCGTTAATCAAAGGCTTGACTTTCCACTTTTATGTGGGATTGTGGGTATAAATACTCCTCAGATTCCTGGAGTTACCTTGCAGAAAAATGGAAGCAACAGTGCACTTAGTTTTTATTGAAAATAATTTATAGACCCTGGAGAAGAATCATAGTAGAATGATTAGGAGTCCTGCCTTCTCTTCCCCAAAACAATAAAAACAAACAAAAAACATGGGTTACCAACAAAGTAGGAAAGGGCCTGAGCCTTCCTAAAAGTGTGTGTGGGATGCCTTAAGGTGTGTGGCACAGTTAAGTTTTCCCAAGGGCTTCCGTTTCTGTACCTCAGTGTATTCCCCATGGAACCCTACGTGGGAAACCAAAGCTGAGTGACTTGTTGGGTCTGCAGGATGATGGTTCCCATGGTGATGGACTATAGTTAATGTGCTTTCCCTCAGAGATGTTGAGACCTTAGAGATGAGTGGTCAGTAGTCTCTCAGTGACCTTCCTCTCTCCATGTGCTTTGTCCAGGGAAAACTGGTTGGAATCTGTGGCAGTGTGGGAAGTGGAAAAACCTCTCTCATTTCAGCCATTTTAGGCCAGGTAAGATTTTCGTTACTGTCTTTGACATTTTCCGCTTCTTTCTCTGGACTCCGCTTAGCAAAAGTCTCATGAAAAATGAACTAATTCCTGAAGAGTCAGGAAAGGTGGAAATAACATGAACCCTTGGTCTGCATCATGCTGCCACCCCTTCCCCCACCCCGTTTCCGCCCTTCACAGCATTGTGTCTGGAAGGGGGCTCAGTGGACACCTGATGAATGATACCCCAGCTGGGGTCACTGTTTCTCGTGCCTTCTTTTATTCAGCCTGTTTATTGAGTGCCATAGGTGTGCCAGACCGTGTGTTGGGAAAAGGCAGAGATAAGAGATGAACAGAGACCCGGCGCCGCAGCACTGCCAACAGAGTTAAACTAGAGAAGCAGGGCAGCCGGCACTGCCAGCCTCTGTTGGGGACAGGATGGTCAGGATTTGATCTGGAAGCAAAGTCCTACTCAGTTTTCAGCCTAACCACCCACCGAAAGACTCACGCCCTCAGGGGTTCGTGGTCTAGTGGAGCTAGGCCTTGTGGACACACCAGCATGTCACAGGGCAGTGAGAGAACAGTGCTCAGAGGGTCCCAACAAATAGCTGCCAACTCTGGTTTATAGAGTGAGGGGTGCAAGGGCCACCCAGCTGAGACAAAATTATCTTTACCATGTTTTAGGACCAAATAATCAGGAAAAACCCAGGATACCCATGTGCTTTTAAGCTTGAATTAAATTAGCTTGACTTAGATGGTTGAGATGAGCATAAACTTGGGATTACCTCTTGAAGGGTGAGGTCCCCTGAATTGGAATGAACAAATGAGGGCAGTGGGGTGGGGAAGGGTGTCCTTGTAGCCTCCAGGATATGGGATATTTTCTTGTCTTGTGTGGCGACAGCTGTTGTAGTTGGTGAGTTGTGGTGTCCAGGGCATTGGGAGGAAGGCTGCAATCGTGGGGTGTCAGCACCCCCCTCCCATGCTCACTTCTGCTTTATGACACTCTCTGGTGGTTGGGCCCAGCCTTTGGTCTTTGTAAAAAGCAAAAAACTTCCTAGGCGATTCTGAAAATCAGCTGGATTTGCTTTGAGGGCCAGTGATGAGAGACAGTGACTAGGGGTAGGGGCAGAAGGAGAGAGAAGGTCAATTCCAGAGCGCTACTCAGCAGTCTAGCACAATGCTCCTTTTCCAGGGGGTGGCTAGGCTGGGCGAGTTAGGTTGAAAACCCAGTGGGGCTTTGCTTCTCGATCAGATCCTGGCAGCCCTGTCTGATAGGGAGGTGGGTAGTGTTGGTCCTCCCTGCTTCTTTAGAGTTTAGCTCTTTGTTGACAGTGCTGCAGTGTGACGTGTTTGTGCAGCAGCAGCCAGGATTGGGTTACCACGGTAGACCCTCCATGAGTTCCCGAACACTTTGAAGAGCACATCAAAGTGCTTGCCACTTTGTGGGTGATTAGGTACACCTGTGTATGTATACTGTGTGTGATGGCTTTTGAGAGGACATGCTTATACGTGTGAGTGCTACACAGGCTGGTTGACAAAACTGCTTCAAAGTTATAGCATCCCTAACCCAAGACAATTGACTGTTGTTGGTCCCAAAAGAAACCATGAAAGAGGAGAAAATGAATGAATCAATTCATGTCAATCACTGCAACTGAAAACAATTCAAACATGGCTCTTACAGTCCCTTCATGTTGGAGGAGAATGTCCATCATCATTACATGAATATGGTATAATACTAGTTGGTGTCTAACCTGAAATTTTTTTCCCTTTGGTCCACATTTTATAGAAGCAGCTGGGCTAGCCACCACCCTGGACTAATTGTGTAGATGAGTTGGGCTGCCCGCATCTTGAAGCAGGCACTAGCTGCAAATCCTTACAGCATCCTCTCCAGGGGAATTCTGAAAGGGCCTCTTTCTTGTGCTTGCTTCCCCTAATTAAACAGTTTGCAGTTAGGAGGAAGTGTAAAATGGCAAATGGGCTGCCGAGTGATATGTTTGTTCATTCAAGTTATGGGCTATGCTGGGCTCCCATCACACATAAGCAAGGAGAACTTTGATTTTCTTTGCTGCTGTAGCTCTCTTTGTAACAAAGGTGGGGTTTGGATTTGGGTCCAAAAGGCATCCAAGGAAATTGCCAAAACTTGTAGATTCCAATATGGAACGTGGGGGGTTCTGTTGGCTTAGGGTGATGGTTTTGAGTTATGATGCCATTGGATGGTGTCTGTCTCCCTAGATGACACTTCTAGAGGGCAGCATTGCAATCAGTGGAACCTTCGCTTATGTGGCCCAGCAGGCCTGGATCCTCAATGCCACCCTGAGAGACAACATCCTCTTTGGGAAGGAATTTGATGAAGAAAGGCAAGGAATGCTTGGTTTCCATCTTGGCCGCGTGAGATGCAAGGCAGCCCGAGTCAGTAGGCTTTACTGGAGTATGTCCCTGATGCTGTCTCTTTGTGTCCTCCAGATACAACTCTGTGCTGAATAGCTGCTGCCTGAGGCCTGACCTGGCCATTCTTCCCAACAGCGACCTGACTGAGGTACAGGCCTTAACGCCCCTAATGGGGCAGCAAGTTTAGCAGGGAGGTTCTGGGGGATGAGTGGGAGGGCTGGGCCAGAGCCATCTCCCAGGAATGCATCTGAAATGCTTGGCGGAAGAACCTAACAGGGAGTTTTGCTTTCACTGGGCCTTTATGTTAGGAAAGCATTTATTCTGTAGGTCAGGGACATTAACACTACTTGCTTCAAGTATCTAAGTACTTCAGCAAAATCTCATTGTTGATGCAGAGTTAATGTTTTTTACTCTAATCAGAGTGAAACCACAAGTCAAGCGTGTACGTGTTGAGCTTCTTCCCTGAACTTCATTTTGCCAACCTCCTTACTCAGATACAGTCTACAGAGAGCCTGCTTCCATCGGAAAGACAGACCCTTAGCACAAATTCATCTTTCTTTGGTTTTCTGCCCTGGAACAGTTTCCAGAGGCATGTCTTTGCACTAGTTTGTGCTCTTCGGTGTTACAGCTTGCCTCCCGTAAGCTGCCCTGGAGGTTTCTGGGACTGGCACCTTTATTCAAACCTTTATTCAACTGACTGCAGTCAAATCCCCAAAGCAGATTTGGTGAATGGCTTAATTAGTTCAGAGGTTCTCAAATCATGGTCCACAGATCAGCAGCATCAGCATTACTTGGGAACTTGTTAGAAATGCAGATTCTTAGGCTGCACCCCAGACCCACTGAGTAAGAAACTCTAATTCTGATGGAATGTCAAGTTGGAAAACCTCTGAATTAATTGAATATTTTCCTTCCTTTTTTCTTCTTTTATTTTACACTGATTCTTCCAATGAATGAGTTTTTTTTTTAAGGCAAGATTTTTCAAAAATACGAAGGGCTAGTAAGTAGGTGCTTGTTATGTGCAGCAACATGCAGAAACTACTCGGCACTGAGAAATATAAAGGAATATGGTGATAATCTGCACCCTCAAGAAGTGTACAGTTAAGAGGATAAGATACCCAAATAGGCACAAAGTAAAAGAGCCCCCTTTCTTTTGGGTGTCAGTGGAGAAGAGTTTGGGAGAGATTTCAGAGGACATGATGCCAGAACTGAGCAGACACACCATAGGCAAAGGCATGACATTGTCGTGTATGTTATCGTAGCACATACTTTGAAATGGCTTAGACCCCAGGGTGTGGAAGGGATGGGGCGGTGGAGGCTGAGAGCTGTGGGGGAAGCTGTGTGGCAAAGGGTCTGCTTTGTATGCCATGTTTGGGTTTTTAGATTCCATTCTTGGGGGCTCCTGAAGAGTTTTAAGCAAGGGCGGGATCTGGTGAGCTTTGTGTTCTGGAAAGATCTTTCTGCCATGTGGAGAATGGATTGGAGGGGGGGTCTCTGGGGGAGGCAGTGGCAAGGCTGGATGTAGAATTGATTGGTCTCCCATGGTTGTGGGAGAGGAGGCGGCCTCTGGGCCGACTCCCTCAGTTCCTGGAAGGATCACGGTGGCAGTTCATCTGTGGGGAATTCCAGAGAAGGAGCCAGTTTGGGTGGGAGGGAGGAGCGGCGACTAGAGTGACCCCTAAGCGCCGTTCCAGAGTTGAGCTGGAGGTTCACTGTGCTGCTGGGCTCCTGTAGATTGGAGAGCGAGGAGCCAACCTGAGCGGCGGGCAGCGCCAGAGGATCAGCCTTGCCCGGGCCCTGTACAGCGACAGGAGCATCTATATCCTGGATGACCCCCTCAGTGCCTTAGATGCCCACGTGGGCAACCACATCTTCAACAGTGCTATCCGGAAGCACCTCAAGTCCAAGACGGTTCTGTTTGTTACCCACCAGTTACAGGTATGGTGCTTTCTTACCTGGGCTGCCTACCTTGGCTTGGGGGATCAGAAACAGAGAGGTGGGCTTGATCCGGGTATCTTTGTGGGGCAACTAGAGATTCCTGGAATCAAGTTTTCCTCGTTGTCCCAATGTACCAGCTGGCCATCTGCATCAGATCCTTGGAGCATTATCAGCTTCTGCATATAGATCAGCAAGGAAAAGAGCTGGGAGGAGTGGGCCAGAAATGGAATTTGGATATGAGCTAGTCTGGAAAACATTGTGTTAACATCTCCGTGCAAGTGGGAACTGTTTTGGGAAAACAAGCTCTTCTCCCTCTGTCATTCCATGACAAGCAGCCACTTTGGAGAGCAGCTCAAGGATGTTGCCATCTGTTTCACATATGTTGTCAAGTTTTGGGGGCTGGCCCCCCATTCTGCCACAGAAAATCTGTAATTATGTGTACTTCTGAGTGCGGTGAAGGAGTGTCAAATTTAACGCAAGGCTCATATGGCTCCATCAGCCATTCATGTCAAAAACTGAAGAAACTGCTCTTTGTACTGTATCACAAGGCACGATAAACTAAGTGAGTTCTCAATCTTGGCACTCTTGACATTTTGGGCTCGATAGTTCTTTGTTGTGGGGGCTGCTCTGTGCATCCCTGGCCCCTGTCCACTGGATGCCAGTACAGGTGGTCCCCGACTTACAATTTTTCAGCTTTACGATGGTACCCGTACAAGCATTCATTTTTCACTTTCAGCAGGTAGTCAGCAAATTACATGAGCTGCTTAACACTTTATTATAAAATAGGCTCTGTGTTAGGTGATTTTGCCCAACTGTAGGCTAATGCAAGTATTCTGAACATGTTTAAGCTAGGCTAGGCTAAGCTATGATAATATTTTCAATTTATGTTAGGTTCGTGGGGACATAACCTCATCGTAAGTCAAGGAGCCTCTGTAGTACCTCCCCTCCCCATTGTGACAGCCAAAAAATGTCTCCAGATATTGCCAAAAGTCCTCTGGGAGGCTAAATCGCCTCCTGTTGAGAATGACTGAATTAAGGTATGGGGTATTTGAATGTATTTGCACAAATATCAGCAATATTGTTTTGTCTCTGCCTTTGTTCCAGTATCTAGTTGATTGTGATGAAGTGATCTTCATGAAAGAGGGCTGTATTACAGAAAGAGGTACCCACGAGGAACTGATGAATTTAAATGGTGATTATGCTACCATTTTTAACAACATGTTGCTGGGAGACACACCGCCAGTTGAGGTAAGATTTGCTGGTGTTTTTGTGTGTCTCCTTTCTGTGCAAGGGACACAGCTGTAGTGAGTGATGGAGTGATCTCAGCTGAATTCAGTGTCTGTGTCTTACTGGCAGGGGGCCCTGTTTTCTGGTGACCAGGCTGCTGTGCTCTAGTTCACATGCTGATTCTACTCTAGGAGAGCAGGACTGTGGGGCTGATGAGCGAGGTCTTCTGTCACTGAGAACTTAATTATTAATAGTAAGGCAATGACAGGGAGAAGAACATGGCCTAAGTGAGGGTGGAGAAGATGTATGCTGCTGTTCTGTCATAGCTTAGTTTCTTGATTGAAGCATTGTGAAGCTGTTTTTTTTTTAAATAAACAAGTGAAGAATGTGCCAGGGAAGGGAAATGAAATATTGCATAGATTTGAAAATGCTCCCTGCTTGGTTGCTGACTTGGCACTGAACGTTAACTAATACCTACTGTGTTCCAATTATTGGATTAGGCACTTTATAAGATATCATCTGTTTAGTCATATTAACAGAGATATGTGATAAAATATGATTGTCACCCACTTTTGCAGGTGAGGAAACTGAAGCTCAGAAAAGTTAAGCAACTTGCTAATAAGGGCGATTTGACTCCAAAGCACTCTCTCTGTCTGGTGCCCTGCCTCCTGCCGCAGCACCAAAAGATGGCAGCTTCCCAGGTCACTCCGGGCTCTGTTAGGCACATACGAGGGCCATACATGTAGAGCTAGCCACAGAAGTGGTTGTTCCTGCTTACCGTCTGCGCTCTCACCTGGGGCCCCGGGTTGCTCTCAGGCTGGGCCGAAAGCTACTTTCTTGGCTGCCAGGGCATTTTGACATCTAAGGGATGAAAGCAGAAAATTGGGACCTCTTCTGGGGAGTCTTATTTCAGTCTTTGGGTTTCATCATGTTTGATTTCAGGTACAGTACAACTAATTGTTCAGAACTGATGCATTTTAGGCCTTTTGATATAACTCAGACATTCCAGTTGTGGTCTGTAACTTCCATAGAGACACCCTAATCCAGATTTAGATTTTAAGAGAGTCTTTTCTTGTGACTCTCAGGGTCCTTGGGACTCTTCAGATATTTCCTCGTCACCATAGACATGGAGGGAAAATGAGAGGGAGAGAAGCCAAAATACAAGATGTCCCAGGAGCAAAGAACACTGAGAGTCAGTGTGTTATAGCGGAGGGACCATAGTTTCAGTATGTCATGTAACTTCTCTGAACTTCGATTTCCTCATCTTAAAAATGGGGATGGTTATCTGCCTCTTAGAGTTGTTTCATTGATTAAATTAAATAATATGTAATGTTCTTACCCTGGGACGAAGTGGTGAACAAATGGTAATTTTCTCTTTAGAGAGTGCATTTATTCATGACGACAGTAAATATAAAATTTAGAGCCCTGTCTTGTGTTCTAGATGTGGCTGTAAATTTTATATTATTTTCTTTTTTTTTAGAAATGAGGTTGTGCTCTGTTGCCCCCCGGTAGAGTGCAGTGGCATCATCACAGCTTACTGCAACCTCCAACTCCTGGGCTCAGCTGATCCTCCTGCCTCAGCCTCCCAAGTAGCTGGGACAACAGGCATGCGCCACCACGCCTGGCTGATTTTTCTATGTTTTTGTAGAAATGGGGCCTCACAATGCTGCTCAGGCAGGTCTCGAACTCCTGGCATCAAGCAATCCTGCCTCAGCCTTCCAAAGTGCTAAGATTACAGGCCTGAGCCACCATGCCTGGCTTAAATTTTATGTTATTAATATCTGATTTTTTTCACTGTCAGTTTAAAAAGTCTAAATGGAAGGCCAACTGGGGGCATGAGGCTAACTATGACATAGAATTAAATGCAGTGAACTATACTAAGAGAATTTCCTATGTAAAGGTAGAAGAGGAACTTGGAAAGGAGATAAGCATTAAGTAGTTTCTCTCGTCTCAGGTTCAATCTGGTGAATGTTTATTGAGTCCCTGGGTGCCTTGTTATGGACAGGTCTCAGTGATAGGGCCTGTGTAGGTTACAACCATGTGGGAAACATCATCTCTGTCCTTGAGAGACTTACAGTGTTCTAGGGAAGACTGATGCTTTTATGCTGTACAGGTAACAGCAGGTCACACATATAGCAACGTGCTATGATAGAGATACTAACAGAGTGCCAAGGGAGAACAGGGGAGCCTCATCAAAAATGTAAGATTTGAATCCATCTGAATGGGGACAACTGGGACGAAGCGAGGGGCATTCCAAGTGGAGGAACCAGTGTGGACAAAGGTACAGAAATGGGAAATTGCAGTATAGCATAGGAATGGTGTAAAATCCAGTGTGACTGAAAGGTAGGGGCCGTGGGAAACAGTGAAATGGGAGAGGAACTGGCAGAATTAGGCTAGGGATAGAATATGGAGGTCCTGCAAAGCCAGGCTGAGAAGTTGGGTTCATCTAGTGGTAGCAATGGGAAATGATCAGATCTACGGATTTGATTTAGTGATGTGGGGGCTCAGAGATAGGAATGGAAATGACTCCAGCCCTGACACTTTGGACAACTTGGAGTGGATGAGAACAGAATAAAGGCTACTGTGTTGGAAGTTTAGTGACTCTGGGGAGAGCAATGTCAGTGGACTTACAGTGTAGGAACCCAGATCTCAAAGATTTGAGGAGGTGTGGAAGTACAGGAAGTGAGTATAGGTGGCTCTTTTAAGAAGTCGAATGTATCTCTTTTTGGTAATAGCAGCTTGGTGATTCTCTGATATGCGTCCTGTGTACATTCGTCTGGATGGGCATCTGGATGGCCGTATCATGACTGGAGAAACTTTTTTTTTTCTTTAATATTATTAGATTAATTCAAAAAAGGAAACCAGTGGTTCACAGAAGAAGTCACAAGACAAGGGTCCCAAAACAGGATCAGTAAAGAAGGAGAAAGTAGTGAAGCCAGAGGAAGGTAATGACTTTTTTTTTTTTTTTGAGACTTTTAGCTTTGTCATTAAAGTTTATCCGAAATTATGCTATGCAGTAATTCATGATGTTTGCCAGCATTATGTGTTATAGAGTACCTGGTCTTATATTTCTGGAATAACAGAATTCTTATATAATACTGGGAGACCGTGAGGCACCTTCTGTTTTCTTAAACAGACTGAGGCAAGGGCAATAAGAATGGCCTGTGCTTCTGTGCCTGCTCTCCCTGCGTAGGGTGGCGTCAGGTCTCTCCCTATTCAGCTGAGACATCCCGAGTAAGGAAGAATTGAATGGTGGCCAGAGGGATACCCCTCCTTCCTGTGACTCACCTGTGTGTCGTTCCCAACCAAAGCAGAGGTGCCCTGGCTCTAAGGACGCCTATGCCCTGGCTTTAAGGACGCCTGTGTCCTATGTTAGAACAGTGGACTCATTGCTTCACCCTGACAGCATTGCCCCAGGACCCTGGTGACAGTAATAGACACAGGTTTTTCCTGCTTGGCTTTTCCTGTCCAGAGCCCTCTGTGCTATTATCAATGGAAACAAATCTTGAAAGTTAAGAGAAGCTATTTACAACAATGTGGGCATTTTCACCTTTGTGAATTTTAAGCTGCATGTGTGCAGTCTTGTTTTAAAGCCTTCTCTTTGTCGCTTCACCTCCCTTCCTGACCCTTTTGGATCCAGAGACTTTCCTGGGCTTACCACTGCTTTGGGCATGGGCCTGTTTTCACTTCGTTGTCCTTAGAACTGCAGCAGACATTTGGTATTAGCAGTTGACTGTTCCGATTTACCACTGTCTGCCTCCTTTCTTACCTTTAAAAAGTAAGTGTGAGGTTGTTCAAGTGTGATTTATGACATATCCTCCAAAAAAACACAGCCTGGAAGGCTAAGTTTGTTAGTTCTTGCCACAGGCAATATAAATCAGCTTATTGTTAGGGAACATTTATTCTCATCTACCTAGCCACTTACCTGGCTCTCACAACTCTTAAAAAGTACTCAAGTCTTGGGTGTCTTATTCCAAGATTATTAAACATTGTGATGAAGAGGCATGGTCTTCCTGTATGGCTGTTTCTCTGTACTCCTATGGTAGCATCAATCATCAGACCACACCAGGGAGACTCCAGGTGATATCTTTGAACCGTTTCTCTCCTCTAGCAGCCAGCCAGTCACCACCTCCTTCTGCATTTACCTCCCAAACTCCATCCCGCTGCCACCACCCTGGTCTAGGCCTTTATCATCTCTCACCTTGAATGTAACAGCTGCCTCCTTTCAAATCTGTCTTCCACGGCCAGGGGAGAGATGTAGTGAAAAGCAGGACACCAACCAGCTTACATTCCTGTGTGAAGTCTCTCACTAGCCTTTCATTTTCAAAGCAATGTTTTCTAATCTTTTTCCTGCTGTGGCACGCATAGAACATGCTAGTATGCGTGTGGAACGTGGGTAGGCATGGAAGAGGCTGCTCGCTGCCAGAGGCAACTGTCTGCCAGTGTCAGCCATCCCCGCCAGACAGGAGTCTAGTCTCCACGCACCTGTCACCCTTTCTCTTGAGAAGTTCCTGTTCTTTCAAATGCCTTTGTCCTCTGACCACAGCCTGTTGAATCAGCCTCATCCTATTTCTTGCCACTCCTTAAGTGGACACCTGTTCCAGCTGTGCTGAATTGCTGTGCTCGTCTGTACACACTGTTCTGCTGTTTCACCGCCACTGCGCCAGTGCTCATGTAATTTTCTCTGCCTGCTGTCTCCCCACCTGGTTGACCCTGGCTTACCTTTCCAGAAGCGATAAAGACTACACAGAGTCTTCCCTGATGCCTGCCTGCTAACCACCCCCCACCCCTGCCAAGTAGGTCAGGTACAGCTCCTAGCTGTTCCCATGCTGCCCTGCGTAGCTCCATTCTTTCATGTAGCACATTTTACTATAATGACGTGTTTATCTGCCTGTCCTACCAGGCTGCGGTAGGCTCCTCAGCCAGGTCCTCAAGGACAGGGACCTGGTCTTAATCCTCTTGACTGCTCCTGGGCCTGGTTCATGGTAGGTGTTCAGTAAATTTTAAATGGATGAATGAATGCTTCTGCTATCTAGAGCCCTGTGAAACCATAGGCTCTCTTTGATTCTCCTGTTCTCTTGTGACTTAGTTTTGTGGCAGTAACTCTTCCCTCCTAAATTTGTTTCTTTTTTCCTTACATAGGGCAGCTTGTGCAGCTGGAAGAGAAGGGGCAGGGTTCAGTGCCCTGGTCAGTATATGGTGTCTATATCCAGGCTGCTGGGGGTCCTCTGGCGTTCCTGGTCATTATGTCCCTCTTCATGCTGAATGTGGGCAGCACCGCCTTCAGCACCTGGTGGTTGAGTTACTGGATCAAGCAAGGAAGTGGGGTAAGCTTACCCATCAGGGGGCAAGCCGCGTATCTACGCATGCAGCTGTCTCTCCGTATTCCCTGGCTGTTCTCAGGGAAACTGTTCTAGTGCTCACTTAAAAGAAGCAATGAAGAAGGAGTTTCCAGGATGAAAAGATGACTCCCTAATGTAGCCTTCACAAGACAGAAAAAAACCCCTGACCACCCCACAGGGCAGTGGAGCATGTCAGTAGGAGTCCTGTGGGCTCTCTGCTCTTGTCCAGTAGAATAGAGAGAGGAGGTGGGCATAGCCTGTCTTGTGTGTGCCACAGCCAGGTCCCAGGGTCATTATCCTGTACCTTGCCCTTGAGTTGAGAGTGGCCCTGAGCAAGGGCTCTTGGCAGCCTTTAGGAATCTTGCCTCATAGAGTCTTGCCTCCAAACAGAACACCACAGTGACGCGAGGGAACCAGACCTCCGTGAGCGACAGTATGAAGGACAATCCTCTCATGCAGTACTATGCCAGCATCTATGCCCTCTCCATGGCGGCCATGCTGATCCTGAAAGCCATTCGAGGAGTTGTCTTTGTCAAGGTACGCAGTGGCGGGTGGCTTCTGCTCGTCCTCCCTGGTGATCATGTGGTCAGGCTTCGGTGTGGCATCTCCCAAGTTTGTTCCAAGTAGGGGACTCCCTTAAAGCAGGATGGCCCTGGCTGAAAGGACTCGTATCCCATTAGCCTCAGCCTTTTCTCATTCGTCACCATTTCCCTCCTGACCCCTTGCACTTCCACAGCTTTGGAAGTGGCTGTCCTGTGCAGTGGTTACCTGGATGACAGGAACTGAGCCATCCCTGAGCCCTGATCACTGTGTGCTATGCTCCTCAGGGCACACTGAGAGCCTCCTCCCGGCTCCATGATGAGCTTTTCCGAAGGATCCTTCGAAGCCCTATGAAGTTTTTTGACACCACCCCGACAGGGAGGATTCTCAACAGGTTTTCCAAAGACTTGGATGAAGGTATTTCTTTCTGATCCTCTCTTTTATGCTTGGAGCACAAACTGAAGCTCACTGTGCTTTCAGCCTTCCTGGGTGGTTCCCCAAATGTGCAGATCTATCTGTCCTTAGATTCTGAGAGCACAGTGGCTGCTGGGGTTTTCGCTGGGAACATTTCATCTAAGTTTTCATTCTGTCTTATTTGACCTGAAGATGAGTTCAGTGGATTGAATTAGCAGAAAGGCTTTGGACAGGGGCACCTGGGATTCCAAAATACACCTTTACTTTAAGGCAATGCATTGGTTACTGGACAATTACAGCCTCTGACAGGTTTTCTGGATGTTGCATGAGCTGTGCCTGCAAAGAACTTAAAAATGGTGCTCTCCACAGCCCAGAGTAATAGTAGTGCCATCTGACATTGATCGAGAGTTACTGTGTAACAGGCAGTGTGGGGAATATTTTATGCACATTAGCCTAACCCTCAAAACAGCCCTGTGAGGTGGGTGTTTCACTCACTGAATGAATAAAGCTGATATCTAGAAAGGTTGAATAACTTGCCCAAGACCTATGGCTAATGGGTAACAAAGCTGCAAAGCTAATGTTTTTAACTACTGCACTGTGGCTGCCTCCATAGAAGGAATTTGTTTCAGGCATTGCTAGGCCATTGTAAGGCCATGGCCAGAGGTTACAAGGAATCAGAACCACCCCTGATACCAGAACTAATGGATAATACATTCCCATTCCTGTTAAACACATGCATGTGCACACACATGAATGGAAAAAAGGCAGAGAAAAAGTCAATGGTATCAACATGTCTGGGATTTGCATGAAAATACTTTAGCGAAAAGAAAAAGAGGGTGGGGTTGGGAGACAGCTGGAAAGAGATGAAGAAAAGTTGGTAACTATTAAAGGGTCTGTACTCTTTCTTTGACCTTTATGTATGTTTAAAAATGTCCATGACGAAAAATTTCCTAAACCTTAGCAGCAGTTCATTGGTATTGGTAAGAATACAGATAAATTTTGCTTTCTTTTTTGCATATTTTCTAAATATTAATATCTTACAACTAGCATGTATTACTCTGTAAAGGGGGGAATTGTTTAAAGGGGTTGAGCAGGCTATCGAACCAAAAAAAGGAGATGGAGAAAGAAGATCACTTCAATGTTCTTGGGACGGGAAAAAAAAAAAAAAAAGAAATTAGAGCAACTAGGTTTCTAGATTTTTCTTAGATCATACTGTTTAAAGATAACATCACAGATTTCAGATAGGAATTTTGTGGAACCTCTTTTGTCAGTTTCATTTTTCTTGGTTTTGGATCCCAACAGTTTGACACTTGTTCCTTTATGATTTCCCCAGTGGACGTGCGCCTGCCATTCCAGGCCGAGATGTTCATCCAGAATGTCATCCTGGTGTTCTTCTGTGTTGGAATGATCGCGGGAGTTTTTCCGTGGTTCCTTGTAGCCGTGGGGCCCCTCGTGATCCTCTTTTCAGTTCTGCACATCGTGTCCAGGTAGACAGAAGGTGTTTATGTCTGCAGTGCAGCGGAGAAGCCTGAGTTGCTGGTCTGCCATTGTGACACAGAGCTCGTTCTCTCTCCAGAGTCCTGATTCGAGAACTGAAGCGTTTGGACAATATCACGCAGTCACCTTTCCTCTCCCACATCACATCCAGCATACAGGGCCTTGCCACCATCCATGCCTACAATAAAGGGCAGGAGTTTCTGCACAGGTTGGTGCTGATGGGGGTCAGAGGCCTCGAAGGGGAGCCAGCATCCCAGCAGTTCATAAAAGTCTAAGAGGCCCTTCGAGGCCAAAGTTGGGATTAGAAAGTTCATTAATAAGGATATTAGTGATTTAATGGAGTGTTCTCTGATTAAAATTCAGTTGCTTGGTGGGATTCCCTTCTGAGCAAACGAGAAGACAGAAACACAGATTTGGGCCAAATGCAGTGTCGCCTGCCTGTTGTCCCAGCTACTCAGCTGAGGCAGGAGGTTCTCTTGAGCACAGGAGTTTGAGTCCAACCTGGGTAACACAGCGAGACCCTGTCTCAAGAAAAACAAAACCAAACCAAAAAGCCCACAGATTTGGAGTCTGTTGGCTTTTGGTCCTGGAAAACTATGGTTGATGGAGTTTTGCCTTTTTTTCCTTCCAAAGAGTAAAAAGTAGTCATTGATATTAGAGTAGCATTTTATTTAGCTGATGGATATTGTTTATTTGTAAAACTTATGTACATAATCATTGTGGAGATTTGTATTAACAAAAGGTTGGAATTAACCAAAATGTCCTTCAACAGAGGACTGGTTAAATAAGCCGTGCTATAGCCATATAGTGGAATATTATGTGGCCCTTAAAAAGAATGAAAGAGCAGGGTACAGATGTACGTAGGTCACATGCTACATTTGAGTATGTGTTTGTATGTATAACATTTGGAGTGTCTCTGAAAGGATATGAAAGAAACTCTTAGTTGCCACTGAGAGGGAGAACTAGATAGCTGGAGGATAGGTGGGAGAGAGACTGACTTTTCATGGTAAACCTTTTATAACTTTTAAATTTCCTATCCTGTGTTTGGAATATTGCCTATTCCAAAAATTAGGTAATTATTTAAAAAAATAAATTATTTTCAAAATGTTAAACGACTCAAAAATACTTCCTAACTGTAGGTTGAAAAAAGTGAAATTTACTGAGTATGTACATGTGTGTATAGATATGGTAAATTTAAGTCCATTGAAAAAATGCTGGGAGAAAGTGCAGCAGAATATTGACTCTGGTTTTAACTAGTTGATGAGATTACTGGAATTTTACATTTTCCTCTTTTTAATTGCATTTTCTGAATTTTCTCTCAAGAGTACATGTTTTATTATAAGGAAGAAAAATGATTTTTAAAGTGCAGTACATCTGTCTAGCAAAACCTCCTGCTGTGGAGTTCTAGTTGTACATGGTGCCCTGAGCCTTCAGATGGGGCTGACCTACTCTCTAGGACCTCCAGTGACAGCCGTGGCACGCCCCTTCAGTGGCAAAGGTCATCTGAATCTCTTTTGCTGTGGGTTGGCTCTCTTCTCCTGGTTCTTAACTCCATGGCTTTGAGGAACAAGTACCATTCCGCCCGGTGGTGGTGTGTCAGCACATACGTGCAACTTTCCCATATTCACTCTGAGAGTTTCTTTTTCTTGGCCTTGGACCATTTCTGCTGTTTGCATTTGTGACCTTTCTTTGAGCAAATGCTTCCTGCCCTAAGACGTTCTTCTAAAGCTTAGCACCAGCCTCTTTGGTCTCCTATCCCATGCATCTTTACACTGCTAAGGTAGATGTTTTTCCCTAACATCCTCAATATGGGTTTTGTTTTCTTGAAAGAGTAGCTGAGATTAGAAAACCCCATGTCCTCCTCTGTGTGAGGCCTAGCATACCTCCTGAAGTTTCCATGTCATTCTCTCAGTTAGAAAGAGGAAGTACTTAAATATTTGCCCTCCATTCTGTGATTCACTGAAGCTTTGCCATCATCCATGAGCAGGGTTGTGCAGTACTTCTTTGCCCATAGGTATTCTGTCTTCCTCACAGGTACCAGGAGCTACTAGATGACAACCAAGCTCCTTTCTTCCTGTTCACGTGTGCAATGCGGTGGCTGGCTGTGCGGCTGGACCTCATCAGCATCGCCCTCATCACCACCACTGGGCTGATGATTGTTCTCATGCATGGTCAGATCCCCCCAGCCTATGCAGGGCTGGCCATCTCCTACGCTGTCCAGGTCAGTCTCTGGGGTGGGGCCATCATCTTTGCTTGCTTGAGTCCTTCCTGTGCTGGCGGAGAAGAGCCATGATAGGGGGCTCCACCCTAGCTGTCGCTTCACCTCTGGACCCCTAGAGCTCCTCCTGCTTGATCCAACAGTAGCAGTCTGGATTTGACTAGGGCAGGGACGGGTGGAATCTAGGAATAAAGGGGTTGAACTCTGTTGCATGTGTTTAAGAATTAGGTGCTGTTTTCTTCATAAAGAAACATGATTTTGAAAATAGGTCCTTAGTTGTAGGTTTCTGTATTCTCTACATCTCATCTTTGGCCTCTTCGTTGTCTTCTAAAAAGTATTATCAATACATCTCAACATGCTTCTTATATGCATTTTCTTTTTCCAATACTGATTTTCCCAATGCTGTTAGATATATAAATCCTTCTGGCCCCTGGGCATGATTGAAGGTCTTCAAATAGCTCAAAGAACAATTGAGAACTTGAGCACTGACTAGATACTTGAAGATATTAACATATTAACTGCCATGTGAGTTATATTTAACTTACACTAGTTTTGACCCCTCGGCCTTGTGAAGCATGTGTAACTCACATGTCTCTTCACCTTGAGAGCCATGAGAATTATTTTTCAAGTTACATGTAACTCAAACACAGAAAACAATAAAAAATAACAGATTTGTCATTAAATTAGAAAGGATTGTTTTGTTTTTGAAGTTTTTATTCTATTTTTGTAATAAAACATCATGGCCCCAAGGAAAAAAAATTTTTTTTAGTGTGGAAGTCAATGTGGTAAGTAATTATTAATTTTTTTAAGTAATGGTATTGGAGTTGTATTTCTTCTTTTTTTTTTTCTTAATATTAAAGATCAGGTAAAGAGTTGTATTTAAGAGTCTTTATGTATAAGAAAGCTAAAAGCTGAAGCATTTTTGGATGAAATAATAGGCTATCTGGGATTTGCTTCCAAATAATGTGGGGGACGAGGGCAGGAGTGGGTGGGACTGTAGATAAAACAGTATTGGCTGTAAGTTGATCATTTTTTACGGTGGAGTTTTGGTCCATGGGTGTTCATTATACTACTCTTGTATATGTTTGATATTTTTCCATATTGGAAAGATAAAAATACACAAGTAGCCTAAGGTATCCCAGAGATACGTGTTCACAGATATCCAAAGATGTCTGCCCACCTATGCAGACTGACTTGGTGATTGGGTGGGAAGACAGCACATTGTGTGCACTAGTCTGAGGTGCTCTGCATTCGCTTTTTTCCCAGCCTTATATTTTATTTGACTTGCCTAGAAGCAGTCTCGCTAGTTGCTCCTAGGTTAATATCTCTGTTTGTTGTGAGTACCACAAACAGGTTCAGATACAAGTAGGAAGTCCAGAAATTATTCAGCTGCAGACATGTGTTATTGGAAATTAAAGATAGATAGCCTTTGGGTATGAGAAAGTGGTGCCAGCAGTACCCCGATGCCACCTGCATTCACTGAGCACTACAGTCAGCACAGGGTGACAGGCATTGTCTTAAATGCTCAGAGAATGACTAGGTCCCTAAAACCAGCTGCTGCATGTGCCCAGTCCTTATGATTGAGGTGTGGTCCTCTAGATGAAGGAAGTTTTCTAGCGTTGGCCTGATGTGTATTGCTAATGAATTCTTTCTTGGATTTCTGATTCCCACTATCAGTTAACAGGGCTGTTCCAGTTTACAGTCAGACTGGCGTCAGAGACAGAAGCCCGATTCACGTCGGTGGAGAGGATCGATCACTACATTAAGGTCAGACTGCTGCAGGCCTTTTACTGTGTTCTGACCCCTCCTGGGGTCGTTTTACCCTTAACTGTCTTGGTGGATGTGCAAGGAGGGGGGCTAGTTTCCTCTGCCTGTGTTATCCCACAGAGGAGGACCAGCAGTCTCTCCACCATGCTTGGAATTGAGAAAAGAATACCGTAAAACGTTTCTAAATATATTTGTAAATTGTGTCCAGTTGAGAACTTATGTTCACGGGTTAATTTCCAGAACGTACAGAATGTCGTTCATTCAGTTTAGCTGACAAATGTAGCATTTTCCTACAGTATTTAAAACCTCGTGTTTTCATTCTTACTCTAGTCCAGTTGTTCTTAACCAGGGATGGCCATCAGGATCCCCTACTGAGCTTTCAGCAGAGACAGACGTGGCCCCATCTCTGGAGATTGGGATGGGATCCAGGCTTCTGCAGTTTTAAAAGCTTCATAGCTAATTCTAAACCACATTCACAGTTTAGAAACCAGTAAATCTCGTGGATACTGAGAGTATCTAGCTCTTCCCACCTTGCTCCAGAGTGCTTTCAGTCTTGCCATGGGGTGGCATCTTGCTGGTGTCCTCCTTGGAACTCTTAAAACAATTTCCTATAGAAAGAAGCAGAGTCGTGGGCAGTTAGGATTCTCAAATTTAACTCAGATCTCAAAAGTTACCTATTTTGTGAACTGCCCTGAGACTTTACCAGCATTTATGTCATTGTTTATATGGGAAGAATACATTCTGAGTTTCCAATAATTGACTTAGAAGCATAGTTTTGAAAAATTATTCTTTTGGTTGAGAACTGAGTGTATGTAAACTGCATTTTCTAATGGAGACATGTTTCACTGATTTATTTATTTATTTATTTATTTTGAGACAGAGTCTCACTCTTTTGCCTGGGCTAGAGTGAGTGCCGTGGTGTCAGCCTAGCTCACAGCAACCTCAAACTCCTGGGCTCAAGCAATCCTTCTGCCTCAGCCTCCCAAGTAGCTGGGACTACAACCATGCGCCACCATGCCCGGCTAATTTTTTTCTATATGTTTTTAGTTGTCCGATTCATTTCTTTCTGTTTTTGGTAGAGACGGGGTCTCGCTCTTGCTCAGGCTGGTCTCGAACTCCTAAGCTCAAACAATCCGCCTGCCTCCACCTCCCAGAGTGCTAGGATTACAGGTGTGAGCCACCATGTCCGGCCCACTGATTTATTTTGACAGTTAGCCTCATTAGTTATAGGATATTTCTTTTTTTTGAGACAGAGTCTCACTCTCTTGCCCTACGTAGAGTGTAGTGGTGTTATCATAGCTCACTGCAACCTCAGACTCCTGGGCTCAAGCCATTCTCCTGCCTTAGCCTCCCAAGTAGCTGGGACTACAGGAGCATGCCACTGCGCCCAGTTAATTTTTCTATTTTTAGTAGAGATGGGGGTCTCGCTCTTGCTCAGGCTGGTCTCAAACTCCTGAGCTCAAGCAATTCTCCCACCTCAGCCTCCCAGAGTGCTAGGATTATAGGTGTGAGCCACTGCACCTGGCCCAGTTGTAGGATGTTTCTTAACTTCCAAATGATTGTTTTCAGAAAAAATAGCAGGTAGCTGTCTAATGTATCTGGTAATAGCTGTCCTTTATGTTTAGATACTAGCCTCTTTGTCCAGTGTTCTGGTCTGTGGGCAACATGTGTGTGTACACATGGGTGTGTGGTGTTTGAGTTAACATTACGGATGGCGAGAGTCTCACGTTGGAAGGGTCAGGATTATGGTCAGTAGTGGTACAAAGTGGACCCTTCTCAAACCAGTCACATTTCCGAGGACTGCCTGTCCCAATACAGAGTCCTTCCAGCTTGGAGTTTCAGACTTCAGGCTTCACTCCCTGGACCACTGTAGTCTTTGGCCCTAACTTCCCAAATAAGGCTATGCACACCATGGCTAATTGCCATAGCATTTTAAAACATTGTGAGGTGTGACTGTTGGTGACAAAAATTACCCAAGCAGTTACACAACAGCATTTGAAAGCTATATCACAGCATTTTAAAGCTGGAATGGATTTCCGAGATCATCTAATCCATTCCCTACAATTTTAAGATAAGAAACTAGGACCCAGAGAGAAATGACATGTCCAGGTCACACAGCTATTAGTGCCAAAACTCGAATTATAAGTCTGTGTCTCCTGGATTGACCAAGATACGTCAAAATGCCAGGATCTGATTAGATGTTTAATAAATGTGAGTTTCCTTCCTTTGGGTTTAGGCTAATGGTAATCAAATGGTAGAAACCTATTTCAAGTGAAATATTTTCAAAGAATTCCAATAAAAACTGCTGTGGCTGAAGAGGGGTGGAAGGCCTCATGCCTTCACTTAGCCTCCCTTAGCCCCTGAGGCATGTTTGTGAAAGAATTCCTTAGGACAGAAGGCAGTTTGAAAATCACTGCCCTCCCTAAGCTGCTGCCAGTAGCCATTGTGCTCTGTCTCATTTAATGAGGATGAGCATTTACTGCCAAGGGACTCTTCCCTGGCAAGGAGACTGAGTGGCAGCTGCCTCTGTACGGCCGCTGTGTTTGTCCTGGTTTTACTTCTCTGTGACAAAGACTTGTAGCTCCCCAGCAATCCGTGGTCAGTCTGAACCGGCCACTTCTGTCTCCCCAGACACTCTCCTTGGAAGCACCTGCCAGGATTAAGAACAAGGCTCCCTCCCCTGACTGGCCCCAGGAAGGAGAGGTGACCTTTGAGAATGCAGAGATGAGGTACCGAGAAAACCTCCCTCTGGTCCTGAAGAAAGTGTCCTTCACCATCAAACCTAAGGAGAAGATCGGCATTGTGGGGCGGACAGGATCGGGTAAGGATGTGCAAAGCCCTCTCTGGAGAACCCAAAGGTTCCAGAGAATGTAGCAATTTATAGAATATCATTTTCATCCCTTTAAACCAAATCTCTTTTAGATTAGTGTCTCAGGCCCCTCCAAAAATAATTTTCTAGGTTAATTTTTGACCCTGCCTTGATGACATGTAATGCTTTTTCCCATCATAAATGTATGCATTATCAATGCAGAACACTTGGGACATACAGCAAAGTACCAAGGGGAGAAGCACCCAGACGCCACCTGCCAGAGATAAGCACTATAATGTTTTGGTGGATATCTTGTGAGGCTTTTTCTGTTAGCACATACGTTTACAAAAATGTGGTCATTTTACACATGCTGTTTTGTAACCTTCTTTTAAAACTATTAGTATTTTCCCATGTCAGTTAATGATTGCTATGCAGCATAATACAAAATTCTGTTTTGTAGATGTACTGTAATTTATATTTAACCAATTGGTAGGGAATTGAGGTTAATTTTTCACAACTATGAGTAGCGCTACAGCGAACATTCCTAAGGAGTCAAAATTTATGAATAATTTTAAGGACTTTGTGACATAATGCCAGGATAGCCTCATATTTGTCAGAAACTATGTTCCTTCGGAGGCAGAAATTATTTTTCTCGTCTGACATCAGCTGTAAAGAAATTGAGGCTGGGTGCCGTGGCTCACGCCTATAATCCTAGCACTCTGGGAGGCCGAGGCAGGAAGATTGCTTGAGTTCAGGAGTTTTAGACGAACCTGAGCAAGAGTGAGACCCCGTCTCTACCAAAATTAGAAAACCCTGGCCGTAGTCCCAGCTACTTGGGAGGCTAAGGCAGGAGGATCCCTTGAGCCCAGGAGTTTGAGGTTGCAGTGAGCTATGATGATGCCACTGCACTCTGCCCAGGGCAACAGAGTGAGACTGTTTCAAAAAAAAAAACAAATAGAGAAAATAGAGAATTGGCCTTCCTTTTAGGTGTTTTGCTTCACTTTTATTCTTAGAAATGTGTTACTATAAGCCCTTTGATATCGCAGGTTGGGACCTGAGTGATTTATTTCTTTCCCTCTTTCCTTCCTGAATAATATTTCAAAGATTGAGTCTTGTCTTATTTTACTAACCTGTTATCCTTGTATTACTGTAAGAGGTCTCTTTGGTTCAGTTGTCATTAGCTTTCTGGGCTCCAGGCTTCCTTGGCATCAAAACTCGTGCAGCTTTTTTTTCTTGCCATTAACAACAACAAAAGTCTTTTATCTTTTCTGGCCAACTTACTTTAAAGTACCTTTTAAGGAAGAAAAGAAAAAAGCCTTTCCTGCTTTCTGTGTGAGGGAATTATTTCATATCAAGACACTGCCTCCAGGTTTTTGACACTGGGAAAAGAATCTTGAGCCAAGGGTGTAGGGTGTGGGCGGGGCGGGGGGGGGGCTGTCCCAAAGCAATTACTTCACTCTCCCTCGAGTTCCTGCTGCTGCATTGTTCCCCAGGGATACCCCACTCTCCTGGAAGCTGACTGATGTCCCTTCCTATGATTTCCCTCTGACATAGGTAAGACAGACTGCTGAAGTATGCACCAGGACTTCATTAAGAGACAGAAGAGAAATAAATAAGAAAGCTGCTTCTAGGTTTAATGAGCCCTGGCTCTGCCATGGTCACAGTGAAGGACACCACTATGAGGACTTTATTGCCTTTCTTACCAGCATATTCCATCAGTGCAAAGGTAGTTTAGGTTCAGAGAACCATGAAGTCTTCCAGCCTAGGCGTCCAAACCTAGGCACCTTTTGTTAAAGTCGAACGACCTGACCCGTTTATTCCAGCACCATTCCTTCCTTAGCTTAGATATTGAAACAAAGCACTGCCTTGGTCCTAGGGGAGCGTCTCTCTCCCCTCCTTATATCTGGGTAAGGGGCTCATAACCAAGTCCTCCAATCCTGAATAGAGTCATTCATTTCTAGGAGAAAAACTGTCCTGCTACATAATCAACCAGGTTTCCCAACTTGTTTCTGGTAGATGTGAGGATTATTGCATAAGGAAGATAGGTGGTTTTCAGGTTCCCATTAGGTAGTTTGACAGGGGTCAAATCCCAGCAGCATGGTTGTGGCTTTAGACATAGTGGGCAAATCAGGCTATTCGTACCCTCAGCGACTGCTGAAGAGACAGAGACATAGTGATCTCAGCGAGAGTCTCATGATAGGTCTTTCAGAACACGGGGGCAGAAGAAGGGTAGAAGGATCAGGAACTAGGCGTGTGGCCAAAGGAAAGTGATCCAGCAGTTAAGACACTGTAGTTTCAAATCTAAACCATGGCTCTAGGTTGCAGAAAGGTAGATAGGACTATAGCAGAGCTTTTTTTTTTTTAGCACTGTATAGAGAGCCTTTTAAATGTTTGTATCCTTTGACATAGTAATTTCAGTTCTGAGAATTTTTCCCAAAGAAATCATCTGAGATAGCAGTAAAGTTTCAGCCCTAAGATATATGCCAAACATTATTAAAATAAGTTCTACATAAACAAAATGTCCAACATTAGAAGACTGGTTAAACAAGTAAGAATACCTCCACATGCAGCCACTAAAATTTTATCTTAAAAAGTTCTTAATAATATGGTTGAGTGCTTATTATACAATGTTAAGTGAAAAAAGCAACTACAATGTTGTATCTCTGGTATGATCTCAATTCTGTGAGAAAGACTGAAAGGAAATGTGTCAAAAATTACAGTAGTGAGATCATGAGAGACTGATGTCTTGTATTACTTGTCTAACTTTTCCAATGAAGATGCAATTGAGAAAGCCTGCGTTGCTGATCTCTTTAATACCGAACTCACCATTCTCTCCCCCAAACCTGCTTCTCTGTGTAATTTGCTATCATGATAGGGTCATTGACATCTGCTCATTGACTCAAGGCAAAACCTTCTTCCCTTGTGTGTGTGTCCCTGGAACTTCTCCAGCTGCTGCCATGGCAATGGGAAGCCTCGTCTTAGTCTCTCTCCCAGCTCTGAGAAGGGGACAGAGAGAGGGAAGGCATCTTGTCCTCTGGTTTGCCCTCCAGCTGCTTGCTGGGAGATCTCTGTTCTCCTGACTTTGCCTAAGAAGTATCAGACCCTGTGTACCTATTCCTAAGGTGACAGGAGGCACTTTTCCGTTTTACTCTCATGGAAGTGGAATGGTCCCTCTCACTCCTTCTCAGCCTGAAGCTTTGTGATTTGAAGCTATCTGCTTGGTAGCTCGGGAAAGTTAATCACTTTTTTCTGTTTCTATCATTTTATACATTATCTCAGTTAATCGGTTGACATAATAATTAAATAGAAATAGAAAAATAGATGATTTTGCCCTGAGGATAAACCAGTTTTGTCTTCATAGAATTTGCTAATAGAGCTGCTTTTCTGCATGTCTTCTGACTCATCAGGGAAGTCCTCTCTGGGTATGGCCCTCTTCCGTCTGGTGGAGTTATCTGGAGGCTGCATCAAGATTGACGGAGTGAGGATCAGTGACATTGGCCTTGCTGACCTCCGAAGCAAACTTTCCATCATTCCTCAAGAGCCGGTGCTGTTCAGTGGCACTGTCAGGTGAGGACCTGAGCACCACGGGTTGTGCCTCTCTGAGAGGCCTGGTGGGCATGTTGGACCACATGGTGCTGGAGCCTCGCGTGGAGCCCTGATCTCGCAAACTCCGGTCCAGTGCAGTCCCGCCACACCATGTGCTTCCTGTCGCGGAAGTGTGAAGTGGCTCCACTGCACAAGCCACTTCGTTGACGAAATGGGGCAGGGAGGCCTGCAGCATGGTGGTGAGGTCAGAGAGATTTGGGCTCAGAGATCTGTTTTGTGGCTTCAGATGATTACCCACTCCTAAACCTATTTCCTCACCTATAAAATGGGGATACTTTAGAGGCCCAATGTTGTGAAGATTGAGTAAATCCACACAAATTATATAAGTACAGAGCCTGGCAAATGGAAAGCATGCAATAAATGGAAAATGCCTTCCTCAGCCTCATCACCTCATCATCCTCCATCTGCCTCCTGCTCCATTCTGTCATCCCTCCTGGGTACACTGAAGTTGCAGTTCTAACGATGGCTTTCAGGCATAGTGCTACTCAGGTGTTGTAACTGTCCGGTATCTTCTCCCACCTTTGATACTTTGGAATGATGTTTCTTTCTGAAATCTGCCAGCATGCCAAAGATAAAATTCCCCTTTCTGGCTTATTAAAATAGTAATGAAGAAGGAAATCTATTTATTCATATTATCTTTCCTATACTTGACATTTTTTTCTTTTCTTGAGACAGAGTCTCACTCTGTTGCCCAGGATAGAGTGCAGTGGTGTCAGCGTAGCTCACAGCAACCCCAAACTAGTGGGCTTAAGTGATCCTCCTGCCTCAGCCTCCCTGGTAGCTGGGACTACAGGCACGTGCCACCACGCCCAGCTAATTTTTTCTATTTTTAGTAGAGACGAGGGGTCTCACTCTTGCTGAGGCTGGTCTTGAACTCCTAACCTCAAGTGATCCTCCAGCTTTGGCCTCCCAGAGTGCTAAGATTATAGGCGTGAGCCACCACACCTGGCCAGCCTTAAGCTTCTGCCTCCTAAAAACAACGGATTTCCATAATTTGTGTCCATTTCTATTCAAACTGCCACTCTTTGGAAATAAAAACAGCTTTAACTGTATAGTTGAGCTAGATTGAGCTTTTTAAAAAAAATCATTCTTAAAGTTATATTGCCATTTTTTTCTTTAATTTTTAGCAGTTTCCAGAAAAATTGGTACCAACTTAATTTTGAATAACTGCAAGCAGTATTCAGACTTGTCTTTAAAACTAGGCCCTCCCTCTTCTTTGGAAATGACATTTGAACTCATTTATTCAAGAAGGTTTGGTAGATATCTTAGTCTGCTTAGGCTGCTATATATAACAAAGTATCATAGACTGAGTGGCTTACACAACATAAATTTATTCCTTACAATTCTGAAGGCTAGGAACTCCAAAATGGGTGTCTGGTGAGGGCCCTCTTTCTGGTTGGCAGACACTGTCTTGTTGTATCCTCACATGGCTTTACCTTAGTCCGTGCACATGGAAAGAGAAGAGAGAGGGCTCTTGTGTCTCTTCCTCTTCTTATAAGGGCACGAATTCCATTATGAGGGCCCCACCCTCATGACCTCATCTAAACCTAATTATCTTCCTAGGCCCCACCTCCAAATACCATCATATTTGGGTTTCAGTATATGAATTTTGGGGGCACACGTTCAGTCCATAGCTGCAAATAAACTGAATGCTCATCTACATTCATGTACAGCCAGCACTCTTGGGTGTGTTTATTTTGGCATTTCTCTAATTGAATTTGGACAGCATGTACTGAATCTGTTGATGATAATAAATCATTCCCTTTGGGTAGTGAGGTAACAAGGTCAAACAAGTGACATCAGAAGAGAATTAGAGCTTATTAAAGACTTAAGTCTAAAATTAAGAAATTAGCAAGTGTTGCCAGATCTGATCTTCCCATAATCCTGTTTTTAGATGCCATGGGAACACCTTTGAAAAAAATTGGCCTTATAATATTTGGTTCTGTTCAAAAGAACTATGTAGTTTTAAAAATTGTTTCATCATCATTTGGAAGTGAAGCACATTCAACTTTAGACTTCTTGAAAATGCTGCTACCAAGAAGTCTCAGTTTTAATTTTAAGATTTTATAGCACTTCATTTGGGTTTGTGAATTGGGGGCTTCTGGAATTAATGGTTAAGAATTTTGACCATGGGCATGTGATGTGCAGCTGCTGTTTGTAGAACATCCTGGAACTGTAGCTTCAGTGGGATTGGGACCATTTGTTACCTGCAGAGAAATGTTTATTGCTTCATGGACAGCTCAGTAGTTGGTTGCTGCTGTCCTGAGTTTGTAGTTCCTGAGCTTAGAGTGCTGTTTGGGCAGTCAGCTATGCAAACTAAGAAAATCATTTAAGTTTAACTTTCTGCCAGCTCTAATTTTGGCTTTTCAGTCAGTACTAGACACTGAGGAAAAATTAAATCCCAGACCCTCTGTCTTCTCCTTTTATACCCCCGGCAGGGGTGGGGAACCTGTGGCCTCAAGGCCACATGTGGCCCTCCAGATCCCCAAGTGTGGCCCCTTGACCGAATCTAAACTTCACAGAACAGATCCCTTTGTTAAGAGGATTTGTTCTGTAAAATCTGGATTCAGTCAAAAGGCCACACTCAAGGATCCAGAAGGCCACAGGTTCCCCACCCCTGTGGGGCAGTTTCTTACAGATCCCAAGGAACATTGAGCTTGTGTATCTTTTCTTTTCTTAGAAGATGGCAAGCCTATGATGAGTTTCCCAAGGAAGAACAGGATAAATCAGCTGTTTCTCAGCTGCCTCCCGGAGACCCTGAATTTGGAAACTGTATCTCCACCACTGTTAACCAGCCCTGGGGGTGGGTGTATCTTGAGATACCAGCCACCAATTAAAACTTGGAAGGAACTCAGAGAGGGAAAGCAAAGTAAAACCCAAGTCAAACAAAGCTCAGAAAGTCACAAGATATAAATTTCAGAGTTGTTACGCATACAAATAAGTCATGGCCCATATGATCTGGGACCACACCCCTCCCCAGATAAGCCCGAATGTCAGTCCACTCCAATACCTGCATCCCAGCCCTTTCTCATCTGTCTATCTCGGGTTGAGCTCTCAGGCCTGTGTTTCTGCAGCCTGTCACTTTCCTCTGCCTTTTGCCCTGATAATTGGCCCCAAGAAGAGAGGCCCCTTCTCCACCAGGCCTTAAACACTTTTGCTGGCCTCCCTCTTTCATGGCACTGGCACTGCTTTGCTTTCCTCTCACTTTCCAGCGAGGTCCCAGGAAGCCCAGCCCTGGCCTCTGCCCTAACCTCCCTGCTTTCTATCCTGAGGACTGCCTGAACCCTGGCTAGGCGGGTGGTAAGACTGGCCATGCCCAGCTGTCACTCTAGTCTGTCTCTGAGTCTTGGTCCCCTGGGGCTGATGGGTAGCTTCTCATCACCAGAAACAGTTCTGCTTGGCATCCATTCATTAGCAAGAAGCAGTGTTCTTATTTCTTCCTATATGGATGTCCTCTCTCCTTTTGATCTGCTCATTCAATTTTCTTACTTTGGAGGAATAGCTCTCAACTCACAATCACAGCCAAAAAAAATAGTCCACAACTGACTGGTTCATCCTAGACCCCAAACACCTTCAGACAGAAGCATCTTGTACTCTTGGTGGCATGGAAGTTGTTCCAGATTTGCTGAAGCAGGTTCTTAGCATCTCAAGGCCTTTCAGTTGTCTCAAACTTACTGTCCTACTCTGTTGTTTAAGGGAGCTCCCTTTTCCTTTTTTGGCAGTCTCAGTCCCCATAGAACTTGGAATCCTCCAAAACTTCTAGTCTCTGTGTCAGAAGGTAATGCCAAGTCTAGAATAACTGTCTGAAGAGCCCTGGGTGGCATCTAGCATACGTTGAAAAGTCATTCTGTGCCGGATACTGCTGCTCTAAAGAACACCACAGCGGTGTTAATAGTTGCTAAGCTGATTAAGGACTTCCTATGTGCCACGTACTGTCTTAAGCATTTTAATTGTCTTAATTCATCGAATACTCAAAACCCCACAAGGGTAGGTACCACTATTATGCCTATTTTATAGACAAAGAAACTGAAACCCAGAGAGTGAGAGTCAAATCCCGAAGATACACGGCTAGAAGTGGCAGAGCTGGAATTTGAACCTGTGCTGGCTGGCCGCAGTCTGGCCTCTGCTCGCCCACTCACTGTGCTGCCTTCTGAAGTAGGTATTAGGTCATTAAATATGAAGTGTCCAATTTAAAATCAAAGTTTATTATATCTCAAACAAGAAGCAGTACAGTTAATCAAAGTATGTGCCTAAACTATCAACACAATTTTGACATCCTAACAGTAGCTTGTTTATGCCAGCAGCGAAGAATTCTGGAGATTGAGTGGCAATGAAATCGCAAAAGGCATTTTCCACAGCTTGTTCAGAATTGAATATTTTCCCTTGCAAGAAGTAGCCCAAAGCCTGGAAGAAGTGGTAGTCAGTTGGTGCAAGGTCTGGTGAATACGGTGGATGACAAAGAATTTCTAAGTCCAACCTCTGTAGTTTGAGCAGCATTGTTTGCGCCACATATGGTCAAGCATTGTTTGTCTTGCAAGAGGATTGGTCTGTCTCTATTGACTAATCCTGCCTGCTTAATAGCAAGCATCTTCACCATTCCATACAATTGGTTGCAGTAGACATCCGCTGTAACGGATTGACCAGGTTTCATGAAGTTGTAGTGGATAAAACCAGCGCTGGACCACCAGACAGACACTATTAGCTTTTTTTGATAATTATTTGGTTTTGGACTGTGTTTTGGCACTTTTGGACTGTGTTTTGGCACTTCATCTTTATCCAGCCATTGTGCCAAACACTTGCAATTGTCAAAAAGAATCCATTTTTCATCACACATAACAATACAGTGTAGAAATGGTTCGCCTTTATGTTGTAACGGCAAAGAAAGGCAAGCTTCGAGATGATTTCTCTTCTGATGCTCATTTAATTAATGCAGTACCCATTTGTCCAGCTTCTTTACCTTGCTGATTTGTTTCAAATGGTCCAATATTGTTGGAATAGTAACGTCAAACCTTGCTGCTAATTCACGTGTAGGTTGAGATGGATTTGTTTCCACTACAGCTTTCAGCTCATCATTATCCAGCTTGTTCTCAGGTCGCCCACATGGCTTGTTTTCAAGGTTAAAAGCACCAGAACGGAACTTCTGGAACCATCGACAAACTATGTATTCATTAACCACATTCTTCCCAAACACTTTGTTGATATTTCGAGTTCTGTGTGTAGCATTGGTTCTACAGCAGAACTCATATTCAAAAATAACACAAATTTTTGACTTATCCATGGTTTCACAAAAATTGCTGAAAAAAAAATTTGAAAGATAATCACAAGCCAAAAACTGCGTTTGAAAGAATGAGGATGTACCTTCATAATAAAAATAAAATGAGAAGTGTCAAAGTGCAAATGTCAGAGATAACAACTGTCAAACTTAGTACTTAAGGAAATCGGACATTTCATACTTAATGACAATACCATGACACCACTATTAACCATGACCTTGGGAGACATTCTGTCTCTCCAAAATCCAGTTAGGCTTGCCTCTTCAGGGGTCTTGACCTTTAGTTATATTTCTTTTCCCACCATCTACAAAATATCCTTCGCCTCCCATATCCCCCCAAAATTTTTTACATAATTTCTGCTGCTCTCTCTGGTAATTTTTCATTTACTCTACTTTTCTCCTCTTAACTTTTTTCACTTTATTTGTACTCTTAACAACTAAAAGCCAAAATATTTCTGAATAACTATTCTGAGCTTTCTTTTAGCTTCCTGGTAGAAGAAGGTATGTGAATCCCAACGTCTGCTCTGAGGACCAAGGCTGCTAAGGAGTCACACCACAGCTGAGAGGACAGCCTGGTTTAGTACAGTGTCTTCCATACTAAGAGTGAATTGCTGCATCCTCTCACTCTCTGGGAGGTAGCCTTGGCTTCATTTAGCAGTGGTCAATAGGCTAGCTTAGGCTATTGCTAAAAATAAAATGCAAAGAACAAAAGATGAAAATGTGCTTTTGGCAACATCAGGACTTGAGGGGTTCTGATGATTAAAAATAACTGCCCTCATGTTCAGATACTTTTTTCCTATCCATCCACTTAACTGAACATTCTCGATGCAGTGGATGCATAACTTTGCTTTCCGTCTGTGGGTTGGACTCAGGACCATCTGGCTTCTCTAATGAGGGTGTGTTTTTTTCTGTCCCTGATTGAGATGATTCTGGTCTGCCTTAATGTGTACGTATACCACCTACAGGTGTGTGTCAGTGTTCCTTTCACATCTGGAACCCACTGGTGAGTCTTCTGAGGCTCCTTCCGCTGGTGTGATGGGCCTAGGTGGGCAGAATCTGGAGGCTGTCAGTGTATCTGCTGAGTCTTCCCCCGCCGAAAATCCGATCGGGCAGTCTCAGTGAGCAGGCCATGCAGCCTTGCATACAGCAGTCCCCCTGACCCGTGGTTTCACTTTCTGTGGTTTCAGTTACCCGTGGTCAACTGTAGTCCAAAAATATGATATACTAGAGAAAGATTTTGTGAGAGACACCATATTCATATAACTTTTATTACAGTATATTATAATTCTATTTTTTTGTTAATCTCCTACTGTACCTAATTTATAAATTAAACTTTGTCGTGGGTATGTATGTATAGGAAAAAACATAGTATATATAGGGTTCAGTACTGTTGAGGTTGCAGGCATCTACTAGGGGCCTTGAAATGTATCCCCCGCAGATAAGTGGAGACTGTTGTATTTGCGGTTTGTCTGATAAGAGGTATCTGATGAACTCACTATGTGTATGTGTTTCCTAAGGCTGCCATAACAAAGTACCACAAACTGCGGGCTTAAAACAACAGAAATTTATTCTCATAATTCCAGAGGCCAGAGTCTGAAATCAAGGTGTCGACAGGGCCATGCTCCCTCTTGAACCTGTAGGGGAAGAGCCTTCCTTGCCTCTTCCAGCTTCTGGTAGTTTGCAGCTATCGGTGGCATTCCTTGGCTTATGGATGTGTCATTCTAGTTTATGTCCCCATTGTCACATGACATTCTCCATGTGTGACTCTGCCGTCACATGGCCATCTCCTATAAGGACCAGTCATATTGGATTAAGGGCCCACCCTGCTCTGCTACTTCAGTATGATCTCATCTTAACTAATTATATTTGCAATGAACCTATTTCCAGATAAGGTCACATTCTTAGGCACTGGGGGTTAGGACTTAAACATATCTTTTTGGGAGACGTAATTCAACCTGTACTACTGGGCATCACTCTACACGGTTAAAGACACTGCCTAGGCTAAGTCAAAGGAAGTTATCCATGTATTCCTATTCTGGGGACCAACATTATGGACTCCTTCAGTCTTGAGCATGTATTTATTGAGGTCTTACTCTGTGCAGAGGACTCGACTAAGGGCTTTATCAGAACTATTGCAGATCCTGTATCCAGGATCCTGTGATTATTATGTCTACTTGGGAAATCCATTCAGTGCCTGAGAAATGGCTGGTCTCTTTTCACACTGGTCGTTCAAAGCCCAGCTTGGCGATTTTTTTTTTAACAAAGGATTTTCCAGAGGTGCCAGTGGAGCTGCTCCATGAGAAAGTCGGGGGGGTGGGGGGCGGTCAGAGCCCATTGGCTCTAATCTCTTTTCACTCTGAAAAGAGTGACTCAGAACTCTTTTCTGAGTTCTTGACTCAGAACTCGTGAACTATGAATGATGAATAGGTCAGTATTAGACCACATGAATAGGAGAGAGAATGTTTTATCATGAAAATGGGCATTGCCACCTGGATGAATGTTACTTGGAGGATGATCTTGCTAACCTTGCCCCGTAGGAGCTCCCAGCAGTCTTTGTTAAACCAGGCAAAAGTGTGAGTGACCTTTCACTCCTCACACTTGGGGCAGAGAACACAGTTTCAGTGTGTCCCTAATCTGTTGGTGTATCAGTGCAAAAGGTGTCCTAAAGGGCAGCTGGAAAGGAGAACAGTACACACTGATCTCATCAGGCTGGGCACACGTGGAGGCGGACTGCAGAGTGGCCCAGGGACAAGGAGGATCAGGAGCGTCCAACACCTCTCGGTTTGTCTCTTTGGTTAGAAGCAGATGAACCTCTCCCCAGACTTCGTCCATGCTCTACATTTAACAACGTTAGATTATCAACAAATTGGACACCTTCTTCTTTAATTAAGGTGCCCTTCGTAGATAGTATGCCCATGGAGGTCAGTCTTTCCCATCCACACCTTTCGGACAGGACTTTATCAGAACTATTTCAGATCCTGTATCCAGGATCCTGCAATTATTGTATCTACTTGGAAAATGCTCTGAGAATGAGTCAGAAAACCATCAAGCTTTAGAACCAGCCATCTAACATGTCCACATGTACCTTGTCAGTTTAACAGATACCAGTAATTGCTGTGTTCCAGGTGCTGTACGTACACTGTCTTAATGTTTACAACAACCTACCTAGTAGTGTCACTGTGTCCCCATTGTACAGACGAGGAGATTGAGGAATAATTTGTCCAGGGTCCTGCAGATCTCAGAAGCAGAGCTGCAGTTTGAGACCGGTCTACCTGGATCCAGTGTGTGCACACTCTCCTTCCACTGCGCTGCTCTTTGCCTGTGCTGTTACAGGAGACGTATAAGTTGTGACTTAAAAATGCCTCTTATCAAGAAGTCGAATAAGGATGGGAGGAATAGATTCTTCTAGATAAAAAAAATAGTAAATAGTGTGCTGGTGCATGGGACACAGCCGTGAATAAGATCCAGCAGGGTGGAGGGTGGGGAGACCATGACAGTGATGAGTGCCCTAACACGGGTGAGCACAGGGACTAGGGGTCCCTGCAAGGGGCTGCAAGGGGCAGGGGACTTCCTGAAGGTGACACTGGTTAAGACCTGAAGGACAAGAAGGAATTGTAGCCATAATAACAGTAGTGATAGCAATAATAGCTCTCACACCCAGAGTATGCCTGGACCATGTGCTGCTGTGCTTTATCCAGGTCACATGTGGTCCCCACAGCCACCTTGAGAGGTGGGTACTCCTATCCCCATCTTACACACTAGGAAACTGAAGCGTAGAAAGGTTAGGTCAGCCCCAGCGTGGAACTGATAGAGCCTGTGCCGGAATCCAGGCAGTCTGGCTGCAGTGACCTTGAGAGCCCAGCGTCTCCAAGCAGAAGGGTGGGGAGCACATGTGCACAGGGCAAGAAGGCCAAGAGGGCAGGGCCGGAGTCAGTCTCCTGGCAATCCAGAGAAGGCCATGCGACACGCCCAAGGCAGAGAGACAGCCTCTCTCCTCCTCTCAGGTGGAGTTCAGTGATGACCTGCTTGCCTTTGCCTGCCTGTAATGAGTAACCCCAGACATGGGGACAAATGTGGCCGTAGAGCTGAAGTTCATGTTTCTCCCGTAGATTTCCCTAGCTCCCATGTGCCAAGCATAATTTTATGAGCAAAGTAAATTATTCTTAATGCTTTTCAGATGACAACCTGCAAATGCTATGTTTAGATCAAGACAAGGCACTCAAAATTACTGTAACATCCCAGTTTTCCAACACCAATTCTCCACCCTCATCCTTAATGGCAAAGATACTTTTCTCCTGTCTTTAACATTTCAAATCCTGCCCTTTTGGTATCATCCTTGATTTCCTTGAGGAAGATACTGTTGGTTCCGTTCTAAGTTTGTACATAAGTAGATGTATTTTAACATATATATGAATAGAAAAAATCTAGAAGGATATATGCCAAAAATGTTAGCAGTGTTTGTTTCTAGGGGTATCATCGGACATGATTAAACCATGTAACCATGTACTGGTTTTTGTTTTGTGTTTCGCATATCTGTATTTTTAAACATTTCTAAAACTAACTTGTATTATTTACATAGTAAAGATAATAAAAGTTCATTGAAGTTTTATAAAAAGAAAGGGAGGTTATAAAAAGAAAGGGAGGCCCAGCCCGTTCTCAGGGCCTCCGTCTCTGGCTGGGTGGGGAACGCACCATCTGTGACCTTCAGGGTTTTGGGTCCCCCTTCTCTGTGCACAGGCAGCTGTTGCAATTAGGTCATTTAAATGCTGGACCACTGAGAAATTCTTGTGTTTCTCCCTAGATCAAATTTGGACCCCTTCAACCAGTACACTGAAGACCAGATTTGGGATGCCCTAGAGAGGACACACATGAAAGAATGTGTAAGTGACGCACCGAGGGGCAGCTGTGCTAGAATTGCAAGGGGGGAGCACAGCGGTGCCGTCGCCGCTCCCCGGCCTGCGCTAGCTGCTACTTCCAGGACATCTGTGGACAAGGACTCCAGAGCAGGGCTTCCCAGCCCTTTCAGACACTTGGGAAAAGTTGATTCTCCCGGCCCCGCCTCCCACACCACCCGTGGTCATACTGGCTTTGTACTTTCTGTCGAGTGACAAGATATTAATGACAACTCAGAATTCAGTAATGCTTTTAAGTTAATCTCTGTCTTGTTAATCAGAACAAGCTTTTGAAGCATCCACATATGTACAATGAGATGCTATTTATTGAGTGTGCAGAAAATGCGCAGTGTGCATCTGGATCACAGCCCTCTTAGGATAACTCAGCGGGCGCCGCCAGCAGCCGCAGTCTGCAGTTGGTACCACTGGTCTCTAGTGTGCCCGGGAGCTCGGGCACTTGCCCTGATTCAGCTAGACAAACTCTGCTTTTCTCTCCTTCATATTGGGCTTCCTCAAACAATCTCAGGTGAGGAATAGATTCTGAAGCTTACAAAAAGAAAAGTTTGACAGCCATAGGCCTATAGCTTTGGACTTCAGAAGGAGAGTAATTTTCCTTACTCCATTTCCTACTGGAATTTCTGAGATATTTTGATGGTACGAAGCTAACAGAATGTTGTGTTTGAAATGTGGACTGTCCTAGAAAGTGGGGATTGTAGTACACATGATCATCACACCTGTACTCCCTTTCTAGATGAGCCAGGTTCTTGGCTAGGAATTCTTTCATCTGTTCCAGAATAATTTCTTTTTGCCCCTGGAGTTTTGAAAAATTGAGTGTGGTTTTTTGCCCTTTAATCTCTGTTTGCCTTGTCCCTAGATTGCTCAGCTACCTCTGAAACTTGAATCTGAAGTGATGGAGAACGGGGATAACTTCTCAGTCGGGGAGCGGCAGCTCTTGTGCATAGCGAGAGCCTTGCTGCGCCACTGTAAGGTAAGGCAGCTCGGCGGCTGGCAGGGAGCGGGGAGTGCAGAGAAGAACGGGAACATTGCAGTGTAGCCTTTCCCTGAGACATGGGTAGGAAGGCATTCCTGACTTTGAGGCCTGTGGCGCTTTTAAGAGTATGACCAGAGATGTTTCTAAATTAACCTTGACACGATTTGGTCACAGGTTTGGAGGGAGGTGGGGGCTTGTTTCCTTGAGCCTTCAGTGTCGCAGGATGACTCGTTTCTGGCCAGCGAGTAGTTGTAGTACTGCAAACCATAGACTCAGAAGATTTAAAAATTGCAAGAGACTTTCAGGTCATCAAATCCAGCCCCTTCATTTTACAAACAGGAAAAGGGAGATCCAAAAAGATTAATGTGTAATACACGTTCACTGGCACAGAGCAAGTAGGGGCAAGTATTTGACTAGATCAGTATTATACAAATATGCTGTTTGTGGAGACCAAGGCAAACATGTGGGTTTGAAGTTATATCAATTTTAAGCAAAAGGATATTTTTACATATGTGTGTACCTATTTGGAGAAATCAACATATGGTATAAAATGTAAATAATGAAATATATTTTAGTAAAACCTAGATGAAACAGAATGCTCAAGGAATTTATTGTATCTCTCTTTCTCCTCTGCTTCCCTGGCAGATTCTGATTTTGGATGAAGCCACAGCTGCCATGGACACAGAGACAGACTTACTGATCCAAGAGACCATCCGAGAAGCATTTGCAGACTGCACCATGCTGACCATTGCCCATCGCTTGCACACAGTTCTAGGCTCTGATAGGATCATGGTGCTGGCCCAGGGACAGGTACTGAGCCCTTCAGGGACCTTGGTTTGACATGCGGCCTTGTCTGGCAGGGATGGGCTGACTGCCATCTTCGAGTGGTTCTGGGCACTCAGATAAGCTGTCATAGCAATGCTATTCTGGTTGCTATTGGGAAGCATACAGCTCTCCCAATCAAGAAATCGAATCAGGCATACTCTTAGGGGATTCTCACTTTACTGCTTATTCTTTTGTTGCTATGAGCAGACTTAAGTCAGAGAGCACATGTACTTAGTGACTGATTCACATACGCAAGAATTACCCAAGGCATTCGGAGACCAGCCACCACACGTTTGATTTTGCAACCATGCGATGGTGCCAAACTTCCTATCCTGTTGTTCCAGGCTTTCCCACAGTCTGGCCCCAGCCTGGCCTTCTTCATTTCCCACTCTTCCCTTGCAGGTGCTGTTGACTGTAGACAATTTTGCATCCTCTAAGCTTTTTCACCTGTCTTTACTCAGTTTCTTCTATCTAAAACACCCTTTCTCCTTATTTCCTCTCCCATATCTCCCTGCTCACAACCTGCCTGTCCCTGAAGGTACGGCCCAAAGCTTCCAAGGGCAGGGCCATACCCGTATCTTTGGGTTCCTGGCAGTGTTCGGCAGAAATAACAAGCCATTTATAATGGGTAACTTGTCTTCTATTAATAATAATGTGCCTCCTTGGCCAAGGCGTGTCCCATGCCTTTGCCCTGCGGCAAGGGAGGCTGGGAAAGTATGTGCATTTTCCTCCTCTCGTGGGCGGCGGGTGCTGCCAGCATATCGTTCAGTTTCTACTGCAGTGCGATTTTCAGTGGCTGCTAGAAGTCCCTCATAGGAATGGACAATTGACTGAGTCAATCCCTTATTTCCCTTTTCCCCCACCAACTAGGTACCCTGAGCTTTCCCTGGTCCTCTCTGTAGGGTTAGACAAGCTTGCATACTGAAAATGACATTTGTCTGGTGTGCCCTTGACTTGGGCTGTGACTTTCCCCCCACCCTGCCCAGTTGTCTGTAGAACCTGTTGATTGATTCCTTCATTCCCAAGGCCGAAAACTGGGATTTATATGAAGGAGGTCTAGAGGTTATTTTCCCTGACCTTTCCCTTACACCCTGGTTAGTTTAAAAAAAAATAGGGCATGGCAGGGCTAAGTGAATTGTCCCGATTCCATCTTCAGGTGGCTTTGGGACTTTCCTCCTTCCTGAGCGGTAGATCCTCTAAATCACTCTGACTGTCCCAGAGTCACATCCTGATTTCATCTCCTTCTTTTGCAGGTGGTGGAGTTTGACACCCCATCGGTCCTTCTGTCCAATGACAGTTCCCGGTTCTATGCCATGTTTGCTGCTGCGGAGAACAAGGTCGCTGTCAAGGGCTAACTCCTCCTCACTGACGAAGTCCCTTTTCTTTGGAGCATTGCCATTCCCTGCCTGGGGCGGGCCCCTCATCGCGTCCTCCTGCCGAAACCTTGCCTTTCCCGATTTTATCTTTCGCACAGCAGTTCAGGATTGGCTTGTGTGTTTCACTTTTAGGGAGAGTCCTATTTTGATTATTGTATTTATTCCATATTCATGTAAACAAAATTTAGTTTTTGTTCTTAATTGCACTCTAAAAGGTTCAGGGAACCGTTATTATAATTGTATCAGAGGCCTATAATGAAGCTTTATACGTGTAGCTATATCTATATATAATTCTGTACATAGCCTATATTTACAGTGAAAATGTAAGCTGTTTATTTTATATTAAAATAAGCACTGTGCTAATAACAGTGCATATTCCTTTCTATCATTTTTGTACAGTTTGCTGTACTAGAGATCTGGTTTTGCTATTAGACTGTAGGAAGGGTAGCATTTTGTTCTTCTCTAGCTGGTGGTTTCTTGGTGCCAGTTTTCTGGGTGTCCAAAGGAAGGTGTGTGGCAATAGTGGGCTCCGGGGCCCCTGTGCTGCCTGCCCACCTACTCCAGGCAGGTGGAGCAGGGCGGGGCTGCTGGAGGCCGTGCAGAGCGCCGTGGATTCTCAGGGCTCCTGCCTTCTGTCCTGGTGTCACTTATGTTTCTGTTAGGAGAGCATCGGGGCACAGCCCCAGGCCCCCTTTCCCTCCCTCCAACAGGAATAAGAATCAGAAACATTCCTCAGAGTGGGGGGAGTTTCTTTCCTGCCTTCCTCTTTTTGCTGTTGTTTCTAAACAAAAATCAGTCTATTCACAGAGTGTCCCACTGCCTCAGGTTCCTAACGCTGGCCACTGCACAGAGCTCTCCAGCTCCTAGACCTGTTGGTTCCAAGCCCCGGAGCCAACTGCTGCTTTTTTGGGTGGAACTTTTTCGTTTGCCTGTTCCCACACCTCCACAGTTCAGTGACAGGGTTCAGGGTTTCGTGGGTCTGTTTTCCTTTCTCACTGCAGTTGTCGCACAGTCTCTCTCTCTCCAAAGTCTGCAACTTTAAGCAGCTCTTGCTAATCAGTGTCTCACACTGGCGTAGAAGTTTTTTGTACTGTAAAGAGACCTACCTCAGGTTGCTGATTGCCGTGTGGTTCGGTGTGTTCCCGCAAACCCCCTTTGTGCGGTGGGGCCGGTAGCTCAGGTGGGCGTGGTCACTGCTGTCATCAGTTGAATGGTCAGCGTTGCATGTCGTGACCAACTAGACATTCTGTCGCCTTAGCATGTTTGCTGAACACCTTGTGGAAGCAAAAATCTGAAAAAGTGAATAAAATTATTTTGGATTTTGTAAAATTCTTGGTGTATAACACAGTTCTCTGGGAGGGGAGCGAAATGTCCTTGAATGGCTTTGAAGTGCTGGAGCCTTGGATCTGAATATCCAGCGGTGGAGTTCATCTGGGAAGGGCCCATAGCAGAGCTGGTTGGTTGCAAGGGGCATGGGGCCCAAAATGCCTGGAATCATCTCTGGTGGCCTTAGTCCCTGCGGCCTGTGCTCCTGGGCATGGTCCCCAAATAAAGCTCCTTTGCTGCTAATAAGAGGATGGGGAGTGGGAAAGGTGAGTGTTGTAGTGAGGTGGGTGGTCAGGATAAAATATGTTTTAAAATGAATCGTTTGTTGAGGATTCTCAGCAATTCAAACAATATAATTGCCCTTTCAGCCAATTCATTCACATTAACCCATTGAGAATTAGTTCCCGTTCAAAAGGGTACTCATTCTAAAGTTCCTGACTATATTGTGTTGAATGCAGCCAAGAAAGCTTTTAAACGTTTGGTATTGGTTCTGCTGGTCATCAGTGGAAATCCTATCTTGAACCCAGCCTTATTTATAAACTACCTGTACTGTCTTGAAAATTCAGGGCCTTGGCTCTAGAGTTAAAAATCCAGTTCCTCAGTTGTCACATTTCAAGTGCTCAGTAGCCGTATGTGGCTACTGTATTGTACAGTGCAGATATAGCACATGTCCGTTATTGCAGAAAGTCCTGTTGGACAGCACTGATCTAAATGGCAACCACTCACTGGCACACTGGATTTATCTTCCAAAGAAGTAATATGGTCAACAGAAAGAGACCCTTCATGGTCTTCGTGTTCTTGCTGACATGATGCCGACCTCCCTCTTTCAATTCTGTTCTCTTGCATGTCTTGGTTCTCCTCCCACCTCTCTCAACCTGCTTTGCCACTTAAAAGGAGGTACTTCCCTGACTTCCGCCCACTCCCTTTTCTCTGTGGATGTTTTCACTCCCACCCGCACACTGACAAGCCTTCGGCTGTGGGCATGGCCTCTGTCCTTAGGACCACTCTCTAGCTGCCTGCGAGAGCCTCCACTGGGCATTACCTGGGCGCCTCAGACAGCACTCCTTGTCTTAGTTGACAGGTAGTACCATTTACCGCCTGGTGTGTCAGGCTAGAAGCCTCAAGTTCATCCTTAACCCTCCTTCCCCTTCTCTCCAAGTTTGGTCCCTTGCCGTTCCTGTACATTGCCATCCCCCACCCCCTCCCTCTGCTCTCCTTGAGACCCACCTCCCTTCTTTTCATGTTGTAGTTACAGCCTCTTAACTGGTCTCCCTGCCTCGGTGTCCCTCTCTGAACCATTGTCTTCTACTGCCAAAATACCCACCAAAAATGCAAGTTGGTCAAATACTTCTCCCTCCAGAAATCTTCAGGGGATTGTTGCCTGTGGAGTGGCCCACGTTCCTTATCTCGGCAGTCAAGGGTGTCCGCTATCTGGCTCCAACCCTCCTTTTCTACTCAGTGTTCCTAAAATTACAGGCCATATATTTGCTCACCTTTAAGTCTTTGCTGTTTTTCCAGCCTGGAATTCCTTGATCCTCTCTTGTCAAACAAAGTCATGATTTTTTTAAAACTCAGGTCAAATATTTTCTCCTCCACAAAGCTTAGCTCCTCAAACCAAATTTCTCTGGATTCCTACAACACTTGCTGACACATCTGTTTTAAGGTTTATTTCCTTTTGCTTTGCATGTGATCGCTGATTATTTTTTTACATTTCTAAGTGTTATGTTTTACACATAAACATGCTTAGTAAGTATCACACTCTTCAGCTAACTCTTGAATAGTGCCTTATACATGCATGCTCAATGAGTATTAATATAAATCAGTGCTCCAGACTTTCTTTCACTGTGGTCATGACAAAAAGGAATTTAGTTGCTTCAAAGAGACAAAGGAGCATTAAGGAAAAGAGCCCTTTAGAAAATGGAATGACTTCCATTTCGAATGACTTCAGAACAGCCAGGAAATAATGCCCAGTGTTTGTTGAGTGGCTTAGTGATGTGCCTGCCCCTTCCTACCCCTTTTCTGATTGATCACCTAGAAACGGGGCATAGCATTAAAGGTAATGAGTCTCAGGGACACAGAAAGGGACAGCTAACTGGAACCTTACCTTGCACTGATGGTTGCCTGCACTGTTGTGTGCCACATTTCTTTTAATAGCCTCTTTTCTGATTATAAAAGTGATGCATGCTTATTGTACAAAATTTGGAAAATGCAGAAAAGTGCAATGAAGAAATCAAAAATTGCCTGTAGCCCTATTGTGGCAGGATGTGTTTTCCAAGATGGCTGCAATAGTATCTCCCATCTCGCATGTTCTCCTGCAG